>JAAVKF010000015.1:0-243827 GCA_012070555.1 Brugia pahangi | reverse complement strand
TCAGAATGTTTTTTTTCTTTTTTAATTATTATTATCAGTATTGTTTATTCTTATCATTGTATTCTTATCATTTCAGGGATTATTAACAGGATTTATCTTCTCGGATAAAGATCTGATCGGTATACCACCAATTGCAGCATTAACACCAATATCTATCGGTTTAATTCCACATTTTGGTTCATCAATAATTGGCAAAGATCATGCAAACTTTTATGCTTAACAATTGGTGGTGGATTCATTCTGCATTTATCATTGGGAACAATTATTGACTTATCACTACCATATCTTTTACTTGTTGGCCTTTATGGTTTTATTGGTTTTGCTATATTACAACTTTATGTGAATAATGCTGGAAAAGACATTGTTAGTTTGAAATTTTAAATTTATTGTAAAGCTAAATTTATTCACTGAATATTAGCTATCACTAATTATCGCATATTAGGTAATCTTTATTAATTTATTAATATTTTAGAAATCACAGTTATAAATTGATTATAATATAGTCAAGAACTGATCATTTAGATAGATATATCTAGCATACGGCATATGAATTATACGTGTTTGACGTGAGTAATACATATTTAGCATATGACATATGACATATAAATTGTACGTGTTTGACGTGAGGTAATGCATATTTAGCATATGACATATAAATTGTAAGTGTTTGACGTGAAGTAATACATATTTAGCATATAACATATAAATTGTACGTGTTTGACGTGAAGTAATACATATTTAGCATATGACATATGAATTATACGTGTTTGACGTGAGGTAATACATATTTAGCATATAACATATAAATTGTACGTGTTTGACGTGAGTAATACATATTTAGCATATAACATATAAATTGTACGTGTTTGACGTGAGTAATACATATTTAGCATATAACATATAAATTGTACGTGTTTGACGTGAAGTAATACATATTTAGCATATGACATATGAATTATACGTGTTTGACGTGAGGTAATACATATTTAGCATATGACATACAAATTGACGTGTTTGACGTGTAGGTTACACCAAAACATTGCATCAAATTTTAACTTTTATACGCACAATTTTTGTTTAACTTTCAACTTTGACCTTTAAAAAAAGAAAAAAAAAACATTTTCAGGCAATTACACATATGTATCAATTTTTGTTTGTTTACGCTGTAATATTCTCGCAAGCATTGATATATGCAATTTTTGCATTTGATGCAAAAGAATTAGCAAATACAACAACACAACATTCCTTATCATTATCATTCTTGTAAAGCCATATCATTTATCATTTACTTATCACATTGGCAACAGAAGAAAAAAGAAAATAGAAATTGAAACACTGATCTAATGGAAAAGAGCAAATGTTAAATGAATAACTAATTGATAACAAAATTTTGCTAATAAACAATTTTACTACCAATGATTTCTCGTACCTTTGATTACTGATTGTTATTTGAGAGACAAAGTTGATACATATTGAAATTCTAATTTATTCATTTTTAATTTAAATCGCTGCTTTTTTGCTATCTTTGATTTAAAATAAACAATTTCAATTGAAATGAAAATTTTAATTAAAACACATCGATATATTTGATTAATGACAAGAAATTCAAGTTAATGAAAGATACTTAATTATAATATTAATAATTTATATTTTCACAATTGACAATGAACTCTGACCTTAGCTTTTCTAAACTTTGCATATAAGATATCAACACTTGTTGATGACTACATTATCAGTAAAGTAATATGATATTATCAGTTGCTCAGGAAGAGATAAAAAATTGAGATATAAACGGTTTAGAAATGATTGATAATGATAAAAGGGAAGTAATCGATTATAGATCAAATGTATTTTAATTAAAATTAGCACAAAATATCGGTGAATGAGAGATAAAATAGTATCAATTACTGTAAATAATTAATAAATCAATTTGAAATTAAAAATATATTTTCATTTTTGCTTTGATAATAGCAATTAAAGTTATTTTAATAGTTATTTGATTAATTATATTATTAACATAACAAAATAAATTCTTCTAAAGTATAAACAAACGTTGTTTAATTGAAGAAAAAAATTGATAGTATTGAAAATTAGAATAAAATTGATTTTGTACTGTACTATAATATAATTTATAATTGAAATTGGTGATAATAGCTAATGTAAAATTAGCAAAAATTGTAATTTCTCAAATTTTATTAATTCCGATTAATTAGTACCATTTTCTAAATAAAATTTCAATTATGATTGTGGACATCATATATCTTAAGTTATCAATAATTTGATCTGAACCAAATTTTAAATTGATAATTTGATCATAAATGAAAAATTTAGTCTTCGAAGACTTTTGTACCTGGATTTACTCATTGATAAGTGCATTATACTAAAATATACCTTCGATTGTATTTCAGAACTGTTTCATTTTTTTTTTTCAATTTTAAAATCTCAAATAGTTAAAAAGCGCTGTTTAGAAAATCTGAAAAAAAAAATTAGCATAAAATTGATTGTAAAAGGAAAAAGTTATATTGATTAAAATTTATTAAAATTTATATAAGTTTGAAAATGCAATTTCTAATTATTGTTTAATTAAACAGAATTGATTCGGTTGTATCTAACAAAATACTTTTTTAAATTTCTTAATTTTGTTTCATTAATGCATGTGCTAAAAATTTATTTTATTGGTAAGTGAACAATAATTTGATAGCAAAATGATTTTAAATTATTTTTAAATATTTCAATTTTTCTTTTTTTTTGTTCTTTATTGTATATTTTCATTTAAATTAAATTTAACTAATAAATTAATCATTTCTGTTCATTTTTAAACAAATTTTTCAGTCTTAGTTAGTGCGATATTAATAGAATTAATTAATTGTAAATCGATGAAACGATCAAAATGCAAATGGATGAAAAAATCAGTAACGACAATTTCAAAGAAAAAATCTGATTCAATAAAACGAAAATGTGTATTTAAAAAAGGTATGAAAAAAAAAATGGTAGCAAAATTAAAGTTAAATCAAAATATAAGAATTCTCAATAACATCAAGATTTTCCTCGAGAATTTGTTATAATTATTTTGATTTTCCTCGAGAATTTGTTATAATTATATATCAAGGCGAGAAAAATACAACAACAAATTTGGAAATGAGAAATGCACTCAAAATGGGTATAAAAAGTGCGCTCAAAATGGATCAGGCAAAATCAGGATCAATGTTTCTTGTTCATCAACAACCGGATATTTTAAATAATACCGGAGAGGATGGTTTATTTCCAATTAGAGGTAAATTTTATATTTAAGAAAAAAAAAAAAATTTCAAATTCAACAAATAATAGAAATGAATAAGATTGGTTAATAAATATTTTCTGATGATAATACTGATAATATATACCAGGTAATAAATGAAATTTGCATAACAAAAAGATCAAAATTGTCAAAATAATATTGTATGAGTTGATTCATACAAAGTAACAAGTAATACTTTCTTAAGTTTGCATAAATTTTCTCGAGAATCTCGCTTTAATTGTATTATCATTTGAGTACACAGTGAATTTTAGGCAATGAAATTGTATTTATATACAAAAAAAAATTGTAATTAAAAAAAAATTAATTATATATAATTATATATTGTAATTATATATATTTTTTTAATAAAGTTAGATTAATGAGTTCCTAAAAAAAAATTTTTATTTTCAAAAAATATATTTTCATAACTATTATTATTCTAATATTTGGTTCTCTCTTTTTTGTTTCCTTTAACTTGCAAATTATTATATTTCTTTTGAAACTAAAAAATTTCAATTTCAATTAGTTTACACTTTCTAAAATAACACTCTAATTTTTTCAAAAAAAAAAGAATAGATTATATTTTCTTATATCTAAATAGCAATTAAAAAGTTTCAGTGTAAAAATTTTTGTAGAAAAAAAAAAAGAAATTCAAAAATCCAAAAATCTCTTTATGAATGCTTTTTTGTTCATTAATTAATTTTAATTTTTTTCAATCCTAAATGCTTGTCGTATTTAATAATTTATTAATTTATAATTAAATGGAAATATTTATTCTATTTTAATTAGATGAATGGTTGGATATATCAAATCGAATTGATGATCATCCATCTGCCGAAGAAATGGCATATAATTCAGCTAGTCAAATGGTTTTAGCATTTATATTTCACCATGAAAATTAAATGCATTTTAATATTTAACAAAATTATTTTTTATAAACAAAAAAAATTTTTTTTTTTACTAATTACAAAATTTCACTAATTATTACCAATCTTTAACAATTACAATGGAAATTTAATCTATAAGAAACAAAAAAAAAAAAAAAAGTGAAATTCTTTTTAAAATTTTTTTTTTTATTTAGTAATTTTTTATTCATTAGAATACACTAAAATGAATGTATTTTAAAAGTTTGAAGAAAAAAAAATTGAATTTCAATAAATTTCAAATTTAATATTTCAATTTAAATATAATAATTTATTAATATCTACAGGCTAACCGATAAGAAACAAAGAAAAATGAAATTTTTTAAAATTTTTTATTCATTAGAATACACTAAAATGAATGTATTTTAAAAGTTTGAAGAAAAAAAAATTGAATTTCAATAAATTTCAAATTTAATATTTCAATTTAAATATAATAATTTATTAATATCTACAGGCTAACCGATAAGAAACAAAGAAAAAGAATGAAATTCTTTTTAAAATTTTTTATTCATTAGAATACACTAAAATGAATGTATTTTAAAAGTTTGAAGAAAAAAAAATTGAATTTCAATAAATTTCAAATTTAATATTTCAACTTAAATATAATAATTTTGTTAATATCTACAGGCATATTTAATTCGTGAACGACAAAATGATGAAAGTTGTAAATCATCCGTTGCTGCATGTGATGCTTATACATCGATGTGGCCACAAATTGATGGTCTTTGTGAGTAAGTTATTAGTATCAAAGTTAGTTAAATTATAAATACAAATAAAATTTATCAAATAATTTTAATTTAGCAAAAAAATCAGATAGATGAGTTCAAAATATTTCAAATGGTATCAAATATTTCTCATTTTATTAAATAAAATGAGTTTGTCTCAGATTTCAAATATAACTTTTTGAATTCATAAAAATTTCATCGTTAATAAATGCTTAATCTAAATAAATCTTCAAATGATCGTTGTAAAATTAATTATGTAAAATTAATTTACATATTTTTTAAAAAGAATTAAACAACTGTTATCTTGAAAATAATCTGTTTCTTAGCTTTTAATTTTAACTTATGGTATAAAATAAAATGTTGTATTGAATTAAAATTTCTCTGAATAACAATCTAAATGATTAGCTATGATCTGTTGAATTATTCATGTTTAAATTTCATCCAAAATTTCAAATTAATTTTCATTTTAGCTTATTTTTGTAAAATGTTTGGTTGAAGTAGCTGGTATGATTTGTCGTAATTATACTGAAAAAGATATTTTCAAATATGCGCCAGATTTATGTGATAATATATCTGATTTTGTACTCAAAATCGAGTAAGTGTAAAATAATTCCTGATAAATTCAAATCACCAGACTTCTAAAGTTGAATTTTTAACAATTCAAATCAAACTTTAAAAAAAAAAAATTAAAGTCTTACTGATACTGCAATACCTGGTATCTTTAATTTCTATTAAATTGACCCTAATACATTCGTTACAAACTTTAAAATTATTAAAATTTTAATATCATTAATTTAGGAAGCAACAATTTCATTCTGCTGGGCATATCTTTATCATCGATATGGAGAAATTTCAATGAATCCGCAGCCACCAAAAACAGGATTTAACAAATTTATAGAAAGTTTCATTTAAATGACTGAAAATTTTATTTTGTTTTAAACAAACTCAGAATATTTCATTCCAAGCTTTCAAATTTTTTAGAGTAAGAAGTAATTATTCCAGAAATTACAAGCAATTTGTGCTATTATTTAATATTCATAAATTGATTGAATGAATAAAAGCTAACACGGTTGTGCATTTTAAATTTCAATCACAATTTCAGTTTCAAATTAAAATCGCAGAGCTAAAATTATTTATGACTCTTTTTTCGTCCTAATACTTTCATAAGAAATTTCAAAACTTTTCTGATAAATAATTAAAATTAAACATTAAACAGTTAACAAATACTACGAAAAAGAAAATTAATATTAACAAATTTAGTGAAATGAAGAATTATATTGAAGAATAGTCATCAATTTTTTAAAATTTCTTCACACTCTCTTTTTTTTTTTTTAATTATTTGTCAATTGTTTAGAGAAAAGTTTAATTAAAAATAATGGTCAAGTGGTTTACGATGTATTAAATAATCTTATGCAGTGAGTTAATTGAAGATTAGAAATTAATTTGATAATAGCTAGAAATAAGAAATCAGTTAGCTAATTTCAGGCTATTATGTGGATTACCCAAGTTTTTACTTGTAACTCTTTTAATTCTGTTATTGAATTGAATAACATAGAACCTTTTGAAATAATATAACAAGTTTTTATGATATCCAAAGTCCTGCAATTTCTGCAGATAATGGATTCTTCTTATTGCTTAATATTGCAAGTCGCGCAATAGATTGCCTACCGTATGCTCTAAGAAAGAGAAGAAGGGATGGTACTGTAGACACCCTACCGTATGTCTCAAGAAAAGAAGAAGAGGTACTGTAGACTACCGTATGCTTCAAGAAAGAAGGGGTACTGTAGACTGCCGTATGCCGCTTATGATTAGGATGGAAAAAAAAAAAAAACTTTTTGTGATAATAATTTTACTCTAAATAAGAACTAATCACAATCTTCTAAACTTTTTCTGGTTACTTCTTCGATCCACAGTTTATGAAGTTTTTTAGAATTTTTGAAATGATTTCAAGTGCTTTTGAAAAAAAAACGAATAAATGAGGTGAAATATCATTTAATAACAAATTACTGTATTACACTTTACAGCTCTAATTGAGTGTATTAATTGAGTATAATATGGCTAACAGCAAATAAACTCGTAACTTTGGATGACTAAACGATTGAACCATGCCTCAAATTGAGCAATATCTCAAACTTATGTTCGAAATTCCATCCAATTATTTAGTCATCTTTTTGAAGTGGAAAAATCGAAGTGACAATGTGACAGTTTATTCAAGTTATGCTTGTCAAAAGTAAAAGATTGTACTATTATTATAGTGAAATTATAATCATAATTGTGATATTGCAATATTATTTTGGCTATATAATTATGTGTTATCGTAGCAGTATTATCACCGTAATATAATTATATTACCATTATTACAACATTATACCATATTACTTGCAATATAATTACATAATTACCATTATATTACAACTATATTTCTCATTGTAATACCCACGTGGGATATGAAGATTTCGCAGCGATTACGTATGGCCGAATTGTTGTTCCGGTTTGGTCGGAATGACTTCAAGATTTAGCTAAATGCGAGGCGTGCAGGCGCTGCGTTTGAGTGTTTGCTTTAATTTTGTGGGAGTCTGTTGCATTTCCTTTTTTTAACCGAATTGGTAACGGTTTCATCACTTTAATGAAAATATGATTTATATATTGATTTTATATACAAAAAGATGGTTTTCATATTTGTTACGGGAAAATCACATCATAATATCACTTCTTCTGCATTGAAATCATGCAAAATTTTTGTAATGTTTCGCTGAAAAATGTAGCATGTGTCTTTTCAAAATTTAAAAAGTGACATAAATTGCAGTTGTAAAAACCAAGGCGATGATGGATGAATTAACAACATATGGTGCAAAAACGGAAAAGTTGGATTTCAACCGAGTGGTCATTATCAGCACCTTACCAATTAAACTGCAATTTGAATCACAAGAGCAATTTAATCAAACAATTTTTCGCTTGATCAATTTGAAATTTAATCTTGGAAATGACGTCATCGACCGTATTATTCGTTACCCATTGATTGAGAGTATTCCAAATCAGGTTACTCATTTTTCACTTACCAAAAATGAGATTGACAAGAAAAGATCTCTATTAATCCTGGTGAAGAGAGATCGTATATTCTATGACCACAATTTTTAATGGGTATTTTATGATAGTTATCACAGTGTTTTGCAAGCTCGGATGATTTCTTACTTTTTATAGGTATTGATATCATCAAATTAGCGGACATGTATGTACTTTGAACTCTTTTACGTACTATAAGTTATAATGTAACAACAAAACACACGTGGATTTACAAGGCATCAGGCATAAAATCATCATTAACATTCTTCGGTTAAACGAGTTTAGTTGATGATTGGCGTTTTTGAACATCAGTCAGATATAGTCTTCATACGTTTCCAACTTATATGTATTGCGTATGTGTCAGTGTGTATAGTTGTTGATAGCAACTGCGTGAATGGTCTATCCTGGTGAAGAGAGATCGCATATTCTATGAACATAGTTTTAATGGGCATTTTATGTTAGCTCTTGCACTATCGAAATCATTGCTGTATGTTTGTAAAGTGTTTTCACTTTTTTTACATGAATGGAATGCTCAACTGTATGATTAGAAGATTTGTGGCGGGATTTTCTCGAATATATTATGCCTTAGCAGGTCATGATCTTATTGTCGTATTATGATAAGGAGGTCTATGACCGAACAAAAGTCTTTTTTATTTTTGATATATGAACCTATGAGCCACTGAAATTTTCGCACTATTCAATAAAAAATTAGATAACTTACTAGGTTTTTGTGGATGTGTAACTTTACTAAGATTTATTTTATATCAGAATGGTGATAATTGCTGCCGTATTTTTAACTTACGTAGTTGACTTGATCTATTCTATACATTTAAGTAGAATTTGTTATATTTTCATTCTTTCTTCTGTATTTAATTTTCCATTTTGGTAGAGATAAATCCACTTTATTGGTTAAAGATCGGAAGGGTAGGAAAATTCTTTTACAAAAGATTTCATATCTAAGTCTGAGTTGTTGCATTGTTTTCTAAGCCTAAGTTGCTTTCTTTTTGGCATTATTCATTGATTAGTCAAATCTAATGATTAATTTACTCATTTATTTCTTGTATGATTAGAGGCTCTTTAAGACTTTGTTACTCATTGCATAATTCGCTATTACAATTAGAGCATAATTGAATTGCACTGGGTCAGTATTTCTCCACGTTTTCCGATTCTTTCATAAACAATTTTACACTCTATCAGCATGTCGAACATGTCTCTGACGTTACAGTCACATGTTGGAGGCATCTTGATTCCTCGCGTGTACTCTGTTTCTTCCGGGTTACCACTCCACCGTAACCTAATCAATCACTTCAGGAGCTTGGTGTGAAGTGTTTGGTTTCATTCTATTCACGAGTGCATCGAGATCGTGTTATCTCGCAAAAAAATCAGCTTGACCCGCCAACAACGGTTGATGCAATCACTGAACCTCCGAAAGAGTTGAGCGGTGAAGCAGAATTCGAAGCAGTAGCAGCTCCGACAAATTTTGAAATGGCTGATGAATGTAACAGTAATCCGACTGATACTGTTGCTGTTGATGCCGATATCGGAGCTCAGAATGTTGTAAGTACTGATGTACCGATTATTCCAGTAGCTCCTATGGCATCAGAGCAAGATAATGTCGCTGTTGCATGTGGTGATGCATCGAGACCGATAGTCGGCAAAGACGGAAAAACGGTTGGCCTCTTACTTTGCTTGCTGAAGTTAAGAAGCCATTGAGCATTACCGTTCCTAATACGGACCGGATATGTCTTTGTCATTTCTGATCATTCTGTAATTATCACTGCATGTTTTGCAAAGCTGCTAAGGTTAGGGAATATGTTTATAGAGATTCATGTGTATACACTTGCACTTGCATTAAAGGATATATTCTTAGCCATTGCGAAAGATAATCACAAATGTTTGAATCACTTTTCTGTTTTATAAATTCTGGGAGTAAACATCTGAAGGAAGTGAACTGTCAAACTTTTTTCTCTTTTTCAAAAAATGATTCCCAAAAGACTGGCACATTAATTAGTAAAAGTGAATGTTTTCGATTTAAATTATTGAAGGAAATTAACTTACTTTTAAAACTTGGGATTATGTTTTCTAGCTGGATAAAAGAATTGTTTTTGTTTCTGTTCATTTTGCAATAATCCTTAAACTTTTGATAAATAAAATTTTAATTTCACCCGAAAATGTTTGAATTTCACAAATAAAAAAGGTGAAATAATTTGTTTGGCAAATGTCGTTGACACTTTTCATATTTTTCAGAAAATAAAGAAAGAACAGCTGCAAATGTCACTGATGAAACGGACGTTGAAATTGTTCTTGCTGTAGTGGAAAGTTTAAAAAATATAACAGTGAGAAGTTTGGGTGAAGAAACGGGTCCTGATAAATTAACCAACAAAATGATTATGGCGGAATATTATAAAACACTTCCGGTTGATTGGGATGGTGCTCCAGAATTTCAATGGAGGCGTAAGTTTCACACTACTTGTAACATAAGCGTCATTCCTTTGTCTGATCATTTGCTACTCAATATTGTAACTAATGGAGCTTTTCGAAGAATTTCATTGTTTTACTTCGTCCATTAGTTGGTGAATTTTTTTTTTAAAGTTTTTTAGCATAAAGTAATATTAACCTGATTTCTTCACTGTAGATTTATTGTTATACTGGTCGAAGGATGTGATATCTAGAAATCATCTAGAAATTCCCAATCCTTACACCCAGTTTACTTCAATTTTTCATTGGATAAAACTTTTGCAGTGTGCAAGGATGAATCAGATAGACGTGTGGTAATTTTTGAAAATGTTTTACCAGCAGATATGCACAATCCTTGGTTTTACACTGCACTTCTTCGCTGTAAACGAGTTATTATGGAATTCCCGCTCTCAGCTGGGAAAATTGATGCAGATTTTAACCATTTATATGGGTAGGTGTTGTTTCTGAGAATTTCACTGCATAATGATTGATTTTAAAAATAAATCTCTTTCAGAAATGCAACAGTATTCTAGTTTTGTTAATATCCTGTGATGTTTATTCCAGACGAATTGAAGCATATTTCCAAAGTGATCATCCTATTGCATACTGTGCTGTAAACAACCTCATTCATATACGAACTGGTGCACATCGGGTGAAAATCTATTTGCCGCAAAGTAAGGTTCTATTTTTTTGTTTTCTGAAAGCAGAGAAAATTTTGTTGCAAACTTCTTGTTTTATGTTTATTTATGTTTTTTTTTTTTCTTTTATTCATGTTTACATCAATGTGGGTCCTGCCTCCCGTCCTCCCCGTTCCCCCTCCCCAATAGTTTTACTTCACTAATTTTCACATTTTTGCCTTTTATTCTCGATGTTAATATTGCAAGGAAACGGTTAAATCTCTCCAATGTCTGCTGTCTAGATTATAGGGTAATATATCTACAGTTCCGGTAATGGTACTTCTTTTCTTTCAGTAGAATTGGGATGTTTTTTTTGTTTGTCTAACTCTATGTGAGCTTCATTAAATTTTGTTTGCCCAGCACATTTCATTTTCATTTTCTCCTTTATAAAGTTTTCTTTCCTACAGAATGTTACAAATTTAGCAAAATGGGTACGAAAATACAAGGAAATACTGGAAAGTCGTTTGGGTCGAATGCGAGAACCTATGGAAAGTATGCGTTATTTGATCGTGAAACCTGTAAATAGCGAAGTAACGGAGAAGCAAATTCGTGAAACTTGTTTTAAAAATTATCCAATCGAGAGTATACGTTTTGAAAGAGATATGTTAGGGTAAGTGTAAAAATTCATACAATTTTGAATTTCAGCTTTTTTTTTTTTCAAATTAATGCAGTTTACCTTTGAGGCGGACAAAGTAAGGTAACACTTTGTTGTTTTTACAGAAATTTTAATCAGCTAAGTTGGCAATCTATTTTTATCTTACTTAGCAATCTAAGATGCAACCGAAGCATACAAAATTATATTTAGAAGTTTCAATTCTTCGAACATAAAATTTATAGGCAGCGTATGGCAATTTTATTGTTCCCAACTGCTCGGGAAGCTGTAGCGGCTCATTCTAATAATGATTTTATTCATGTCGGTGCACGAAATGTGCCGAGTAATTATATCAAAGTATATTTCCCGAATGGTAAGTTATTCATGATGCGAGACATGGCTGCTTTTATGTAACATATAACGTTTTGATTAGGCTTGACAGTTATATTTATCTTTATTGATTACCACATCGTTACAAAGGTAACATATTGATATAATAATAGATTTCTGCTTCAATTTGTAGAACTAGAAGTTATTTCTCAAATCATTTATTGCTATCAATTTTATATAACTTCACAACTTAGCATTACTTCATTTCCTGGTATCTTGGAAATGTTTAGTTTCCTTTATGAATTAGAATGACGTGTTTCTAACTGAAATGATCTACTATAATCTTCTTATAATCTCTGTCTTAAATTTTACTTTTCTTAAAAGGTTTTTTTCCTAAGGTGAATTTTTTCCATTTAAAAAAAAAAAAAAGATTTCAGTGGATTTCCATGGTTGGGATCGTCTTATTGTACCAACACCGGAAACCGATATGTATTGTTTATTAACCTATAAAGAATTCATCTCATACACACAATCCAAAAAGATTGAGCAGGAACATGAAAAATTATCGAAAGCATCAGCAACAATGGAAGCAAAGCATATCCGAAATGATACTACAAAAACGGTGCAGGATCGAAAGCGTACATTAGAAACGGATATTATCGAAAGTGGTGGTAGTACTAATACTGAATGTAGTGTTGCACATGGTTGCGAGAGCATTAAGCCGGCTGAGAAAAATGTTGGACTGAGAAATCTGCAGTCGAAACCAACGTTTCCAAAAAAAAATCAATCTTCCGGTGATGCGAAAAGAATAACAGAGGATGATGGTAGTGGGCCATCTCGAAAACGGCGGAGGTTAATTATTAAGATATTAAGAAATTTACGTAATGCAAATGCGTAATTTACTTATCAGACAAAAAAGAATTGGAGATTATTGTATACTGTTAATAGAGGAAATCTTTGTCGGATTTAAGAGAAATTTTGATGTTTTCAGAATTTTGCACATTTTCAGTCCTTGTTAACCACAAGCAGTTGTTTCTTCACTAGTTTTTTGAGAAAAGTTCTTTTTTTTATAGAGCAGGTAGGTATAGAAGACGACGATACAGTCGATCTGATTCATTTCGATCAATTCCATCGTATTCAATGCCACCAGCTCCACCGCGGTACGGAGGAGGCTACAGAGTAGAACCGTACGGCTTTTTATTTAACGAAAAAAAAAAAAACTGCTTTGTATCTTACGTGTCATGCTTCTCTTAATTTTTATGAGAAGTATAAGTACATGTCTTACCTACGGATTCATTCGATCACTTACCTTGGGGAAAAGGGGAAGTAAAGTGCCTTTGTATATCAAAGGTTGCTGTCATCTCTGCTTTTTGACATTGTTGTTTGCTAAGCAGGCAAACTTAAGAGTCAGTGTCATTTTCAGTTGGAGACGTCCACCACAGCCAGCTCCATATCCATACGGCCCTGGTTTTGATTCGTATGGTTACGCAGATGCCAGGCGAAGGAAACCACCGGGCAAATTGCCCGTGATGGACGTTGCCGTACCGGATGTGGCTCCACCTTTGTCACGTCCCACTGTTCCATGTAATGCTGGTTTTTTGTGTTTTTTCTTTTTTAAGTAGAAGTTATTTTGACTTATTAGCAAAAAATTTTAATCAAAAATCAGAGTGATTCGGAGGTTCAAAGTTCAACTTGGGTCCGTGCAATACAGTATCCGTTTATGATCAGACGCTTCATCATTTCTTAATAGGTAATGATCACTTACAAATTATCCTTATTTAATAATACGGAAAGATGAAATACATAAGTTATTATATGTATATTTTTCTTTATTTTAGTTTATTCATCACTTTTAGTGAGTGGTGCTATGGAACGGAGAAAAGAAATGGATTTGCAAGAGCATATTTTACGTCAACAAAAAGTTATTGAGTAAGTTTTTCAGATTTTCATTTTTGATTATTAATTTCATGTTTACATTTACTTCATCTTTTATTCAAACAGTGCGATACTTATATTCATTCTCTGTTCTTTATTAGGTAGATTTCATAATTTTATGATTTTAGGCACTTCTTAGAATTCCAATTCTAATCTACAAATGTTTTGTTCTTCATCATTTTTTTAAAAGCACTTACAAATCTTATTCCTTTTTCTCGCGTAGTTCTTCCGATTTTATTTTGTAATTTATCTTGTCCTGATTTTCAGTCATCTTTAAAAAGTTTCACTCATTCCGAAAAGGAATTCGGTTCAAAAAAAAATTACTTTCACTTTTGGTTTTTGCTATCAAGTTCGGAATTATTCATAAGTTATTCAAAATTTGCGAAGGACATTATTAATAGCAGTTTAGTAGTAAGTAAAAATACTGCAAGAATAGCTAAATTTTTAGTGATTGATTGAAAAAATATTTTTTAAGTTTTTAATTACTTGTAGCGATCTTGCGAAAAAGTTATCTTCACAAAACACTGCACCAGATTACATGAGAAGACCAGAAATGAATGATCCGTATGCAATTGTGCAAACACCATCAACATCATCATTATCAGCAGCAGCAGCAGCAGCAGGAAGTGCCACAAATAAGATGCCAGCCTGGGTGACACCGTCGATGTAAGTCCCGAAATCATCCCTTCGCTGAAAGCAGAACTTTGATACGGTAAACCGTTTCGTTTGCACTGCCTAGATGTTTTTTAATTGATTTTTGGGACTTTGGCACTCAATGTTCATATTTCTTTTCCAAAAGAAATAAACAGTGTGAGGCAAAAAAGAAAAAATTAAATAGAAAAATAGGGAGAAAAAAAAAGAATTATCAGAATTAATTTATATTAGATGGCTTTTCAGGATTAAGATGTAAGAATCAATTTCAATAATATATACTCTGTAATTATTATCGTTTGAAAAGATAATGATGATTTCTGACTTCTGCTTTAAGTTTTTGGTTTTGGACATAAGATTTTAATAGTTTTATCAGTCGCATAAGCAAAAAAATAGTTTTATCAGTCGCAAAAAAGTTACTGCATAGTAATTGATATTAGCAACCATTTTCTTTTATAATTCTTTGATTACTTGACAAACATCTTATTCTAATTGGATTTTAATTTGATTTTAAAGTAAGTAAATTCTAGGAAAAGAATTCCGAAATTTAGACTGATGATGTCTGGTAGGCTGTGCAGTTGCTTAATACAAAACTGAAGTAGAATGAAGGAAATACGAATAAAATGGACGAGAAAAAAATGTTAGGTTGATGAAAATCAAAAAAGAGTAAGAAATGACGGAAATGTTTTATGGCTGATATATGCAAATAAGTTTTCTGTTCCCAAAACTTTATTGATGAAATTGAGTTTTTCAACCTTTAGATATACTCAACCACAAGGTGGCAACTCTGCTGAAACATATGAAGCATGGTGATAAAATTTGAGTAATGTTTTTTTTTTTTTTTTAGATCTTTCGTATCTCCGATTCTTGTTTTCTTGTATTTCATTTAAATTTTATAATTGGATTTAGAATAGTTTTCTTTTTTGCTGTTATTGTTTTAGTTTTTTTTGATTTTTGCTACGATCTCATTTTAATTGATACATTTCTCAAGTAACGTTTTTTTTTATGTTAATTCTAAAAATTTTGTTCAAAAAATGAAAATTAGTCAAAAGTTCGTTTGGTACATTGTTTACTGAAAAAAAAAAAAAATTATTCTTCATAGAAGATTACTTTACTTGATGGAGTATTGACAATTAATCTTTATTTTTGAATAAATCCTTCGTAATTTGAATAAGATTATTTGCTGTCTATTGTATATGTTAAGGTTTTTTTTTTTTTTCTCCTTTTTGTATTACATATTTGAGTGCTTTATAACTGAGTGTAATAGAAGTAAAAACGGGAGAGAGAGAGAGAGAGAGAGAGAGAGAGAGAGAAGTAATTTGAAATTATCTGTGCAAGGAGTATCATTGTTAAACTTGATATGAAAATTGAAAAACTACGCTGCGTCAGAAAAAGTTTGAAATGTTTATGGACGCGACAGTTTCTGGAAATAAAAATAAGTGAATGAAGTAGGTTACATTCACAAAGATTAATGATATCATTCATTTTATATACTAAAACAAATGAAATATAATATTATCATAGAAACCAAGTTAAGACGAAATTGTCATAGTTTATTTCTAATAAAAATAATGGAACCGATAATACAAGATCAAATAGATATAAATCATAATGCCAGGGCATAACTTTTGCTCATCATTTTGTTCCAAATTATTATAAAAAAAAATATATATATATATATTTAATATCATTGTTTCATGGTTCTTTTATTTGTATTAGTACTAAAGGATTAGCTATATTATGTGTCAGTTATTGTTGTACTTTTTGACAGATAAGTGAATTTACGGCAATCAGTGCAAATGCAGCAGTATTCTAACTGATTTGCATCGTTCCTTGCTTGAGGTATACCATTATGTGTTAATATTGAAGTTAAAAGCTAAATATCTAGTCATTTTGAAGAACGAATTTAATGTTTGATTATATTTTGTTGATTGACACTCGAAAGATTGACGAGAAGAAGCAAGTATTTATTTTCAATTTTTTTTTTTTTTCTTTCGATTAATTTTGAAAAATTAGCAAATGTTGGGAATGGGTAAAGTTTTGAAGCTTATGTGAGTAAGTCAGGAGGTAAATCTTTTGGCCATAGATATGAATCACGGCTACCTTTTCGTTGTACCGAAAGAGTAGAAATATATGCAGCACGTCGAATTTGTTCTTTTAATTTCAATTCAGGTCGTTTCACGAAGAAATATGCAAATGCGCCACAGAAACTGTCACCAGCACCCTACAAGGTGTATTTAATAATTCAAATTGCTGCTCAACACTAATTGTAATATAGACAAATTTCATTTGGAAAGTATATGTTTTGTATAATTCTTACCGTAGTTTCAACAACTTTAACTGTTGGTACTGTTATATGACCTGAGTCACCTTGTTTGGTAGCATATGTGACACCTTTTGCACCAAGCGTTAAAATGACAATTGATGGACCTGCTTGTAGTAATTTTTTTGCACTTTCTTGAGCATCTTCAATAGTTTCAATACGTTGATCTGCGAGATATTCCGTCTGAAACGATACAAAAATTTGAGGAATGTAATTGAAAGAAGTTTAAGATCAAAAATTTTATAAAAGATAGGTGAAGATGAAGTATTTGAAAAAATTTTTGGTTTTAATTTCTTTGTGACATTTATACGTAATCCAATATTAAGTATAAATTTTAGGTAATTCCATATATATATTTCAAAATTATATCATTTGTTATTAGTAATAAATAAGATAGTCGGTCAACGTTTTATTATTATTAATTGAGATTGTAAACTTATCGTTTCAGGTCTACCTCAATTTCATTTGTGCATAATATATCTGCCAATTTTAAAATACTTTTAGCGAAAGTCACTTCAACTGGTGCATAATTGAGAAATGTTTGCACTGAAAGCATACTCATTTTGTTTTTTTTTTTTTTTAATTTTTCAACTTTTCAACCTTTGGAAGATTTTGAAACGTTGAAATTAAAATAATTCTGGTATTTTACTATTAGTTATGACTTATACGACGAAATAATTTTTGAAATAACTTTCAGTAATTGTTAAAATAGTTTAAAAAAAAAAAAAAAAAAAAAGAACTCCAAACCATTATGCTTCCTAGCTAATTCAAATATTCTTCGTACAGATTCATAGATTGTTTCATTTTGACAAAGTACCAATTTTGTATTAGCGATAATTTCATCCAATTTATCAATTGGTAATGATAAAGATTCCAAATTTGCACCTGGTGCAATTACTATCGAATTTTCACCTTAAATTTCTTAAATGCTTTCACAGGTAAATTTCTCATGCAGAATTCACTGTAACATTTTGTATGTAATAAGCGAATTTATTATTAAAAAAATATATAAAAAAAAGAAAGAAAAAGAACAATAATACAATATTATATACCATCTTTTGTAACAATTACTGTAGCACAGCCAGTTTTTCTGCCCTCACTCATTTCAATATATTTAGTATTTACACCAAAAGTTTTTAAATTTTCCACATTACTTACTCCAAATACATCTTTGCCAACCTTAAAATGCAATTATAAATTGTTAAGATGAATTAACTATCGTAAATCACAGTGATTGAATGATTGGATAATTTGCATAATTTAAATGGATTTAATATATCAATGAATCATTAGCCATTTCTTATTTATATAGTCATTATCATAATGTTTTTATTATTATTTCTCATTAGGCAAAAAAACCATAAAAAGTTGAAATGGATTACGTTTATTACGCCAAAAGTTTTTAAAGTTTTTATATAGCACTTCTTCTTTCTGATAAAATGATATAATGGAATAATAATAACAATAATAATAATAATAATAATAATAATAATAATAATAATATTAATAATAATAATAGTAGTAATAATAATAATAAATCACTTACTTTTCCAATTATGTATACTGTAGCACCTAACATAGCAGCTTGAGCAGCTTGATTAGCACCTTTTCCACCTGATGATGTCTCAAATGTACCTTTTATCGTTTCACCTGGTCGTGGAAATTGATCCGTATAACTTAAAATTTTTTAATGAATAGTTCATTCTGACAGAAACGATGATAATGAAATAAGTTTGATGAAAGAAAAATGAAACAAAATAAAATACTGAATTTATGCTAGGAAATAATTTAGTCTTTTGCAGGAAATAATTATCGGAAAATGATAAAATCATTCCGGTAAATGCATCCTGCTCAATAATAAGAAATCAATGTAAATTTATGGAAAAGAAAAATGATTACGATTTTATTTATTGAAGATAGCTTAATAGATTAGTTATAATTATTACAAACTAACATCTCAAAATTTTGTACATTTTATATTTCTAATAATTTTTTTTTTCTTAGAATTTCAAAATTACCTAACTAAATCTTGTGCAATACTTCCGTAAACAACAATATCAATCATTGTGCACAAAGGAAAGTATTCCACAATTTTTCCTGAATGACAAAAACCTGAAATGAAAATAAAAACAGTTCACTGTGAATATAATTATTATGGAATATAATTATTCATTAAATCGAATTTTTTTTTTTTTTTTGAATCTTTCAAAATGTTACTATGACAGAAAAAAAACGCAAACTGCGTTCGTTAAAATTTGAAATTTTTATACCTTTTAAATCTGAATTTAAATTATCCGGTTCCAATCTTACAGTAAAGAAGAAGCTACAGTATTGTTATGTTTTATTTTTTTAATAAAAAAAAAACTGAAATTTAGCAAAAATTGAAACAATGGAAAAATTAAAACTTAGCAAAAATAGAAATTTTAGAAAATTGTAAATTTCAGAATTAATAGAGAAATTTGATTTAAATCATAAAACACTCTTTTATCCTCTTTTTTCTTTCCGCCCTAAATGACAAACATAAATTAGATTAGTAGAAAATGTAGGAGGAATTTAGAAATGCGACATTTCATGATAACAAACAAATAAAATAATAAATGCATCATTTTATTTACTTTTATATTTATTGAAATTTTCATACTAATTTAGAACAGAAAGGGAAAATATTTTTTTTTTTACAAATTTGATTACTTTGTGTAATATTATTTCTTTCAAAATTTTTGATAGTTTTAAGAAAGTATAACGAAGTGAATAAACAAATAAATAAGCAAATAAAACAATAAGCTTATTATGATAATATATCTTTATCACTTTGTCAACAACTCTAAATTATTTTAATATAATTCAAATATGCTAATTATTTCTTAATCGATAACTGTTTTATGTTATTGTAATAATTTTACATTTTATTTTTAAACTATCATAAAAACAACAAACAAAAAAAGAGAAAGGAAATTTTTATTTTTTTTAAAATATAAAATAAATAATATAAGTTTCTATCCTTTTACCATAAAAGTTAATAATGATAGAATATTATTTACTTAAACTTTATCATTCTTATCAATTTGTTTGATTCTTTCCGTCAATTCTTCCTAACATAATTAACAATAATTCGCTATCGTTTTTTCTTTTCAAATTTTGATTTTTATTAATTTAAAAAATAAAAATAAAACATAAAAATTTTTTCGAACTTATTTATAAAATATATTTCTTTTAAAATGGCTAGTAATTATTGCATTGAAATTTAGTAAATTTAAATTGGGTTGAAGATGTGAAAGGGAAAATGTTGTTATTTACAATTTATCAAACAGGTTTAAATCAATATGAGTAACAATCCGTTTAAATTAATTAGTAATTAACAATTACTTTCTAAATAAGTTAGGTGAGAATAAATTTTATCAAGTAATAAACAATAATAAATAGTCATATAAACCTTACAAATATAAATTTATTAACAGCATATGGCATTTCTCATCTTATCATTTTGTAAATAAATAAAATTGTGCACTGATAAGTGATAAGAAGGAGAAGAAGGGAAGAATGTATTTGATAAGAAAAAGGAATGAAGAAAATTAATGAAGCATTTCTAGGTTGATATGTTCAAAAATCAATCAGTAAAACTATTTTGACAAATTTTTCTTTTTCTAATTTCTTCTTCAAAAATATTTTTTTCAAGTTCAGTTTACAATAATCTTTGTACTTTTTAAATAAATTTAATAATTCTTTTTCCATTAATTAATTTATTAACAATTTAGTCATTATATCTTCTTTAGCACATCTATTTGATTTTATTTATTAATTTCTTTTTTCTTTTTTTTGAAAATAAGAAAATAATAAAATTTCTAATTTTCAAAAATCTTTGTCACATACTAAATTGCTACTTCTCCATGTTTTCCTCTTTTTTTTTTCCTTTATTTTAATTTTTTTTTTAAAAAAAAAATTTGATAAATAACAATTTTTGATATCACTTATACATTTTGTATGTATCTTTTATCTTTAATCTTATATTTCCATTAGCATTAAAAAAATATTTTCAATCTTTTACGTTGCTTAAATTGAAATTAATTATTAGTTTTAGTTAAATTTTAATCAATCCATACAAAAAATTATGAATTACAGATCATTTTAAAGAAGTAAAAAAATAAAATCTAAAAATGAAAGAATAAAATTTTTTAATTAAAACAAGAATGAACAGAAAATGATATGTATTAGAATGATATTATCATAAAATGATTCATCAATTTTATCAATGAATCATTGATTTATTCTTTCCAAATTGTTACATTTTTAATTTATTTGTGATATTCCAAGTCTATCATTGTAATTTATCGTTATATTGTGCTTATATGAATTGGAAAATTGTGATTATGTACATGATTCATCAATAATTGATGTTATTAATAGTACATAAACAGGTAGAAGAGAAAGAGAGAGAGAGGGAGAGAGGGAGAGAGAAAGAGAGAGAGAGGAAGAGAGGGAGGGAGAGAGAGAGAAGTATTGATAATTCTTTCAATTATTTTTAACAGTATGATCATAACGAGTAAATTGTGATTACATACATAAATCATCAATAATTGATATTAATAATAATAATATATAAACAAGTAGAAGAGAAAGAGAGAGAGAGGGAGAGAGAGAGGGAGGGAGAGAGAAAGAATTATTGATAATTGATAATTCTTTCAATTATTTTTAACAGTATGATCATAAAGAGTAAATTGTGATTACATACATAAATCATCAATAATTGATATTAATAATAATAATATATAAACAAGTAGAAGAGAAAGAGAGAGAGAGGGAGAGAGAGAGGGAGGGAGAGAGAAAGAATTATTGATAATTGATAATTCTTTCAATTATTTTTAACAGTATGATCATACGAGTAAATTGTGATTACATACATAAATCATCAATAATTGATATTAATAATAATAATATATAAACAAGTAGAAGAGAAAGAGAGAGAGAGGGAGAGAGAGAGGGAGGGAGAGAGAAAGAATTATTGATAATTGATAATTCTTTCAATTATTTTTAACAGTATGATCATAAAGAGTAAATTGTGATTACATACATGATTCATCAATAATTGATATTATTAATAATACATAAACAGGTAGAAGAGAGAGAGAAGGAGAGAGAGAATCTCTCAACGAGTAAAATTCCCATAGAATTTGTTAAATTGTATGCTAATCAAACAAAATTATTGCAATTTATTCAGCTGCAAAATAAAAATATAAAATATAAATAATTCTAATTTTAAAAAATAGTAAAACAAGAATTAAAGCATTTTTCAACAAAATAATTTCATTTACGAATATAAAATTAAAATAACTACATTTAAACAGCAATAATTTTGATCGTTAAGAAAAAATTATATTATGTAATAAAATACAAACTTTATAAAATTGTAAAGGTCAAATTTTTTGAAAAAGAAAAAGAAAAAAAAAGGAAAACAAAATTAATTTTTCAAATTTGAATTATTAAACAACAAATCGATGACTAATAAGTTACATACATAATTTGAATATTAACAAATAATCAAAATTTTGATTACTATTATTGAACTGATAACAAATAAACGATGATAGTGATTAATTTGATAAGACGAAATGTCCACTTTGTTCAACTGTTAATGTTACTGATAACAAATAAACGATGATAGTGATTAATTTGATAAGACGAAATGTCCACTTTGTTCAACTGTTAATGTTACTGATAACAAATAAACGATGATAGTGATTAATTTGATAAGACGAAATGTCCATTTTGTTCAACTGTTAATGTTACTGATAACAAATAAACAATGATAGTGATTAATTTGATAAGACGAAATGTCCACTTTGTTCAACTGTTAATGTTACTGATAACAAATAAACGATGATAGTGATTAATTTGACAAGACGAAATGTCTATTTTGTTCAACTGTTAATGTTACTGATAACAAATAAACGATGATAGTGATTAATTTGATAAGACGAAATGGCCACTTTGTTCAACTGTTAATGTTACTGATAACAAATAAACGATGATAGTGATTAATTTGATAAGACGAAATGTCCATTTTGTGCAACTATTAATGTTACTGATAACAAATAAACGATGATAGTGATTAATTTGATAAGACGAAATGTCCATTTTGTTCAACTGTTAATGTGTTACTGATAACAAATAAACGATGATAGTGATTAATTTGACAAGACGAAATGTCTATTTTGTTCAACTGTTAATGTTACTGATAACAAATAAACGATGATAGTGATTAATTTGACAAGACGAAATGTCTATTTTGTTCAACTGTTAATGTTACTGATAACAAATAAACGATGATAGTGATTAATTTGACAAGACGAAATGTCTATTTTGTTCAACTGTTAATGTTACTGATAACAAATAAACGATGATAGTGATTAATTTGACAAGACGAAATGTCTATTTTGTTCAACTGTTAATGTTACTGATAACAAACGATGATATGATTAATTTTGACAAGACGAAATGTCTATTTTGTTCAACTGTTAATGTTACTGATAACAAATAAACGATGATAGTGATTAATTTGACAAGACGAAATGTCTATTTTGTTCAACTGTTAATGTTACTGATAAACAAATAAACGATGATAGTGATTAATTTGATAAGACGAAATGTCCACTTTGTTCAACTGTTAATGTTACTGATAACAAATAAACGATGATAGTGATTAATTTGACAAGACGAAATGTCTATTTTGTTCAACTGTTAATGTTACTGATAACAAATAAACGATGATAGTGATTAATTTGATAAGACGAAATGTCCACTTTGTTCAACTGTTACTGTTTGATTTATGCAAAAATAATAGCCGTAGTGGTGGAATTTGAAATTTAATACATGAAAACCATGACCGAATTGAATCGATGAAATTTGGGTCAGCGAAAAATTAATAATTGGATCAAAGATCATTGCTAATACCCAAACAATTGCCGCCGTACAAGCTAAAATTTCCACTTGTAAGAAGAGTCTTCCATGAAGGAATGTTTTACACGATGATTTATCACCCAAACCTGTAAGTAAGTTAAGCAAGTAGGTAAATAAGTAAGTGTAAATACATACATTTTAAGTTTTAATCAAATATATAAATAATAATTGTATTAAATAATTTAAAATGAATTTTAAAATTCTATCATCCAATCAAATTACAATAGTAGCGCATAGTTTGCTTGTAAAATTATCCTTATTGAATAATTTATTGTTACATTTGTTTATGATCTAATTGTAGAAACAATGTTTATTTAATTCGAATTTTAAGTAATACATTTCGAAATTTCCGAAAAATCGGTACAGTATTATTTCCGTTATTTTTCCGAAAAAATCGATATGAATGTTATTTCTGTTATTTTCCGAAAAATTGATATGAATGTTATTTCCGTTATTTTTCCGAAAAAATTGATATGAATGTTATTTCCGTTATTTTTCCGAAAAAATTGATATGAATGTTATTTCTGTTATTTTTCCGAAAAAATCGATATGAATGTTATTTCCGTTATTTTTCCGAAAAAATTGATATGAATGTTATTTCCGTTATTTTTCCGAAAAAATTGATATGAATGTTATTTCCGTTATTTTTTCGAAAAAATTGATATGAATGTTATTTCCGTCATTTTTCCGGAAAAAATTATACTCGGTATGAATGAAAAAAAAAAAATTAGTAAGATATAAGTTTACCTAAAATAGTTAGATTTTTTAAATTAGCTGTTGCAATTGCTGCAACAATAAGAATCGGTAATGAACCAATAGTAAATGTTACCATATTTAATGCTAATCTATTCATTATTCGTACATTATTTCTCATTGTTATATCAGTTTCCTGAAATTTTCAGAAATTTTTACGGATACTTCCGGATTAAACATATACGTTTTTTTATTTCCTATTTTTTCATATATTTTTATTTCCAATTTCAATTCTCTATTAGATTTTGCATAAAATAAAATTAACTATTTTATTCTGCATAATCTATAAAAGATAAAAATTTTTTCTTTTCACATTTTTCACTCAGCTATTTAACAAACAATCAATATTCTGTGAAAATTTTCTTCATTTCAATAACTGAACTATAAATTATCATTTAAAAATTGGCAAAGGAAAAAAAAATGATAAATAAAAATTTGCTCTTATCAGTATTAATCAAATTAGTGAGGATAAAATATATTGATAATATCAGATATTTATATTTTAATTTCCTTTATCTATAAATGATTGATTTGCTCTTATCAGTATTAATCAAATTAATGAGGATAAAATATATTGATAATATCAGATATTTATATTTTAATTTCCTTTATCTATAAATGATTGATTTGCTCTTATCAGTATTAATCAAATTAGTGAGGATAAAATATATTGATAATATCAGATATTTATATTTTAATTTCCTTTATCTATAAATGATTGATTTGCTCTTATCAGTATTAATCAAATCAATGAGGATAAAATATATTGATAATATCAGATATTTATATTTTAATTTCCTTTATCTATAAATGATTGATTTGCTCTTATCAGTATTAATCAAATCAATGAGGATGAAATATATTGATAATATCAGATATTTATATTTTAATTTCCTTTATCTATAAATTATTGATTCTCGCTTTTCTTGCTTCGTTTACATTTAATCTAACCATAAGCTAACTCATTTTTTTGTAAATTAATAATTTTAAAACTCAAATAAATAAATGAAAATAATTGAAAAAATTTGACCAATTGATCAGTTCGATCACGATTGTGAATAAAATAAAGTATAATTAGATAAAATGCAATGACAATAATAAAAAAAGCACAAAGCATAAAAACAATAAATATAGCAATAGGCTGTTGACATCGATCAAATGAGCAATAAATTGGCGCTGTTTGTGGATAAAACAATGTAGCACCATAAAAACCAAGAAAAAACTAAATTTAAATATAAATTTTCTAAAATATTTATTAAAAATTTTTCACTCATTAAATCGGTTAAAATTAATAAATAATTTTTTTTTTAAACAAAAAATTATTTAAATATTTTTTAAACTTTTTTTATTGAATGCAATTTCCCACATATTTTTACTAAATATGATTGATTTATGAATTTTAGGAAATTTTTACAATAATTCGAAATGTATTTAAATTTTTTAAAAATTAAAATTTTTCTATCCAACATTTTTAAAAAGTTGAAACAAAAGGTTAATATTAAAAATTTTTTACAAATATTAATTAAAAATTCCGAAAAAAAAAAGATTTTTATTTTAGTAAATATTACCGAAAAAGCAATGGAAATAAGCCATAGAATTGCAATAACAATAAAACATCGTGTAACATTAACCAAATACAAATATTTTAATGGATGAACAATTGCTAAATAAAGTAATGCTGTCATTGCAACATAAGTACCAAAAAAAAAAAAATAATCTTATATTTCAATAGAAACTTGAAATTTGAAATTTTTAATCATTTAAAGTAGAGGAAGAAAAAAGTGAAACAAATGATTGATTTAAAGTTAGCTAAAAATAAAGTCAAAAAATTGATAGAAAGTAAAAAACGTGAAAAGTTTTTTTCATATGCTATAATATTTAATCAAATTTTGCACACTAAAAAGAAAAACATGAAAAACTGAAATTTAAAAAAAAGAAAAAAACATGAAAAACTGAAATTTAAAAAAAAAAGAAAAAACATGAAAAATTGAAATTTAAAAAAGAAAAACATGAAAAACTGAAATTTAAAAAAGAAAAACATGAAAAACTGAAATTTAAAAAAAAAGAAAAAGACATGAAAACTGAAATTTAAAAAAGAGAAAAACATGAAAACTGAAATTTAAAAAAAGAAAACGTGAAAAACTGAAATTTAAAAAAAAAAAGAAAAACATGAAAAATTGAAATTTAAAAAAAGAGAAAAAACATGAAAAACTGAAATTTAAAAAAAAGAAAAAACATGAAAAACTGAAATTTAAAAAAAAAAAAATTTAAAAATTACCAGCTAATGTTAAGAATGATACTGATCCAATCAAAATGAATGCAGCAGCAGATGCATATCGAAATATTTCTAATTTCCATGCGATTAAAACAATATATAAAAGAATCAGTGCAAGAATACTGCTTATCGTTCTACATATCAGAAAGCTATATCGACACAATGAACTGAAAAAACAAAAAGATTTCAATCGAAATTTTAAAATTTAAAATCGATTAAAATTTAATGTAGTAGATAAAATGAGAAAAAAAATAATTATTTTTATCATACTAAAAGATATAATTACATACTAAAATTTCCGCATATTTCGTCTTCATTTTTTTTTTTTATTTTCTCTTTTTTCTATGATTTTTACAAATTAGTCGAATTATTCTACCGGTTTATAACTTGGTTTAATTAACCTACCGGTTTATAAATTAGTCGAATTATTCTACCGGTTTATAACTTGGTTTAATTAACCTACCGGTTTATAAATTAGTCTAATTATTCTACTCGTTTATAACTTGGTCTTATTATCCTACCGATTTATGACTTGGTCTAATTTTCCTACCGGCTTACAAATCGTCTAATTATCTCACCGATTTATAACTTGGTCTAATTACCCTACCGGTTTATAACTTGGTCTAATTATCCTACCGGTTTATAACTTGGTCTAATTATCCTACCGATTTATAACTTGGTCTAATTATCCTACCGGTTTATAAATTAGTCTAATTATCTTACCAGCTTACAAATCGTCTAATTAATCTACCGATTTATAACTTGGTCTAATTATCCTACCGGTTTATAACTTGGTCTAATTATCTTACCGGTTCACAAATTAGTCTAATTATCCTATCGGTTCACAGTTTAGTCTAATTCTTGTATCGGTTTATAACTTGGTCTAATTATCCCGTTTACAAATTAGTCTAATTATTCTATCGGTTCACAGTTTAGTCTAATTCTTGTATCGGTTTATAACTTGGTCTAATTATCCCGTTTACAAATTAGTCTAATTATTCTATCGATTTATAAATTAGTCTAACTTTATCATTCTTACAAATTTCTATTGTAAAAATCCCCAACACATTTTTATTTGGCTTTTATATTCTCAAAAAAATATAATGCAAAAAAAAAAAAAAGGAAATTACCCAAGTTTTTCCTTCGCCATAACTCTATTATCAATATACCATAAATAATATTTATTAAAATAGCAATTGTTGCAGTATAAGTGGAATTGTAGCAAAAAGATACTTTCGAATATCTTTGGCTTCATGTAATTCCTGAAAAGAAACAGGAAATAATTGTATTATGAACTGAAAAACTGAAATCCTGAAGACTAAAATAAATTTATGAACTGAAATCCTGAAGACTAAAATAAATTTATGAACTGAAATCCTGAAGACTAAAATAAATTTATGAACTGAAATCCTGAAGACTAAAATAAATTTATGAACTGAAATCCTGAAGACTAAAATAAATTTATGAACTGAAATCCTGAAGACTAAAATAAATTTACTTATTATTTGAAATTATTAATTTGTTAAAACTAATAAAACATTAAAATATATCAGAGATAATTCGAAGAAATGTCTTGAAAGAAAAAAGAAACAATTTAAAAACAGAATAAACTTTTTAGAAGAAAATAAAAAAATAAAAATGGTAAATAATTCTATTTCAAAAAAAAAAGTTTTTTTTTATATTAATTATTTTAAAGATTATAAAAAAAAAAAATAGCTAACCTTTAATAATTTACATGGATTTACATTCATAGGTATATGACATTGAATATATTTAATATCTTTGATACGATATTCAGATGAACAATTTTGAAAAATTTCTGGAACAACTATGGTACTCATATAGAATTCCTGAAATTCATTACTTACTTACTTATTTACTAAAATTATTTAATATTAAAAAAAAAGCAAATGTTATATGATGTAATTTTCTTATCAAAGTAAATACTTTCGTTTGTGAAATGACTAAAGTAATGTTAGCAAAATGTCAACGATAGATTTGCATTGATAGAGAGTGAAATATGATGAAGAATGTTTATCTTTGGTACTATTTTTTTTTTTATTTAAAAAAAGAATTAAATAGAAGAATGAAGGAGGAAATGAAAGTTTAAATTAAAATGTTTTTTTTTTTTTTTATTAAAAATTTTTAAATTTAACTTTTAGTTTTACTTATATTTAGATTTGAAAATATCTTTGCAGTAATGAAATTTATGTAAAAATTGTTAAATTTTAAATGAATTTAAATGAATTTTTGTACATAAAATCAAAAGCGAATAAATTATAATAAATTTCAAATGAATTTATTATAATTATTAAATTAATACGAATCTATTAATATTATTACAATTGTTAATGAAAAAGTTTGTAAAATTGAATGATAGTTCATTTTTATTCGCTTTTTGTTTATATACAAAAAAGTTTATAAAAAAGAAAAGATTTTAAGGAAATGATAAGATTGATATGATATGATAAGATCATTCTCCAATCGTTCTCAGTCATTCATTGTTTCATTAAATATACATTTATGATTAAAATATCTTACATCCTTTTTGAATAATTTCATAAAATGTCAACTATGCACGAATAGACGATATAATATGATGATAATCCGGTAGAAATATATGCCGGATTCGGTTAAACATTAATTCCATAGGAGACGAATGATAAAAACTTTTCCACTGGTATACAGTTATCATCTCAATTGCTGTTTATCATTAAATTAATCAAAGTTAAAATTTCAATTCATCCAAAATTTCAATTTTTCTAATCCTTACTTTGCTTATAAATTTTCATTTGGATCAGATTTCATGTTTGTAAAATACAAAATTCAGAATTTAATAATAAAAGAGGGTTGATGACTCATTGTTTTTCTATGAGTCATTGTTTAAAAGAATGACTCACTGTTTTCAATTTTAAAATTTGTTTACTCATATCTTTTTCATCTTTTTTTTTTTTTTTACTTCTACAACATAGATGATTATAATATCGATGAAACAACCATCGATTGTAAGCGGTAATTCATGTTTTTGTTTTCCATAACAAAATTTAAAATTTTTAATTAATTTTAAGGAGTAAAAATAATTTTAGGATTTTTCATTTATAGAATTGTTTTCATTGTATAAATGATTGATTGGTAATGCTAAATATAGAATATAATTTTAAATATTTAGGATAAACCGGAAAATGTTAATTGTACTAAATATAGAATATAATTTTAAATATTTAGGATAAACCGGAAAATGTTAATTGTGTTAAATCTGTTAATAATGATAAAAGAACAGTAAAATAATATGCAGTAAGTGTGAAATAATATATGAAAATTTGCAAAAATGAAGATAAATATAAATTAAACGATAAAATGAATTAATGGATTAAGTTAATTAATTAAATCGAATTGATATGATCGGTTAATTAGTAGCAAAAGAATTATGTTACCTCTTTTGATTATAGTAAAATAATAAGATTTGTAGAAACACTAATTAAAGGGCGTTTTTAAAAAAAAAAAAATTCTGTTATGTATTTTTTTAATCATTTTAATTCACCACCAAAAGTAAGCTTAATACTAAATAAATTTCAATTATTACTTAAACTGATATTTCAATTAGAAAAGACATTTTGTCCAATATCAAATTATGATTTCATTATAAAAATTTCAATTTCAAATTAAAATTACAATTACTTGTGTACTACGCAAATTAGATTTGAATTAATCAATGCAATAATATTTTAGGTAAAAAAAAGAAATAACAAGAAAAGAGAGCAAAATTTTTTGCGACAAACAGGAAGTGAAATTAAAATTGTCATTCATTGTTGTTGGTGACAACCAATAAAAAAAAAAATGAATGATTTCCATTTGTGAGAGATTTGACGAAAAATTTTGCTTTAATTCTAGAAGCTATTATTCTCTTTTCTATTAAAATTAAAAAAAATGATAAAAATTATGAAAAAAAAAAAAGAAAAATTTAAAAACCAAATTTCATATTTGTGTAAAATCTTTCATCAAAAATTAATTTGAATTAATTCAAGAATAATAATCCATCAATTTACTTATCAATCAATAAAATTTGTTAATGATAGAATTGAAATCAAAAAAAAAAAAAAAAAAAGTTGCAAATTTTTAGATCTTTATGTTACTTTGCTACTGTAATCAAAAACAGATCGTTTTTATTTGTTAACTTAAATTTCCTTTTTTTTTTTTTTAAATTTTAATAGAAAATTGAAGATAGAAATTTTTTTTTTTCATAAATTTTATAATTCCACTTTTTTCTTTCATTTCATATGTCTACCTTTGTATGTATTTTTAGTATATTAAATTTTTTAGATTTAATTTAAAACCACAATTGACTCTTGATTTCAAATATAGAATGAACTATTAAATGGCATACATGTAAATGATAAGGGACAAATCAAAATTAGACTAATCTCAAAAATTATTAAACATTCTCAAAGCAACAAAATTATTTCACTCAATAATCTGATAATGATAACGATGTGTTATCATATCATTAAATGGTATTTAAAAGATTTTTTATTTAATAAGGAAGAAATATGTTTAAATATTATGTTGCTAATGTAATTTTGAAGTTTAATAAAAAGCAATTGATATGATTATTTAGATTTCATTAGACTTCGATGAAATCAAGATAATTCAAAAATAGAATTCATAGATGTTATTATTTTTATAAAAAATTTTATACAGCAAATTCCTATCAATCATTATCATTTATCAAATCCTAACTTTTTAAAGTTAATAGATAAACTCATAAAATACCATCAAATATACCATAAAATAACATTTACAAGCATCTGATGATGGAAATTTTGTAGCTCATTGTTTTCTCTTTTTAAAATCCTAGAAATTCTCAATTGAAAAATCAAATACATCAGGAACTAGCTAAGATATTAATTTGCATTTATAATTTAATTGAAAAATATTAAAGATTATCCAACATTTCTAAGTTGAAATAAAAAATTTCTCAGATTTACTTGACATAAGTATAAAACAAAAGAAAAAAACATAAAATCAAAATAAACAATTTCAATCGTTACTAATTTACAATTCTCATAAAATTGTTGCACTTTTTATTTTCTAGTTTCATTCTGTTAATGTTTATTATTTTTGGTATTTTGTTTCTTTGACATTTTTTCTTTTTTAGTATTTCATAGAATGTTAGCAAAACAATTAAATGTATTTCTACATTTTAAAAATTTCAAAATTTTTATGAGCAATACAAAATTGAATTTTTACAAATACAATTTTTTTCTCTAAAAGTATTATCATTGATAACTGACAATAGCAATTTTAATCAAATGAAAAATCATAAATTTAAAAATATGCAAAATCAAAAGAAACAGTACTATGAATAAACTAACCATGGATATTAAAAGATTGTAGACATAATAAAGGGTAGTAAATAAAAATATCTTAAAGTAGAGTATGCCAAAGTGAAACAGTAGTAAAATAAGGGAATTCTAAAAGGTTAGAAAAGAAAGAGACGTAAAATTTTAATGCTGAGAAGTAAAATTATATTCTAGTTCTCATAAAGCTGAAAATAAAGCACATTATGTGAAGCAGAACAGATGCTTGTTAGGAATGCTTTCACTTTTTAAGTTCACAAAATTTAACTTTTGTCCTAAACCAAAGCTCAAAATTCATTAGCTATAATAGAACTTTATGCTAATGAGGTACATATGCTACAATGAAATGCATATACATTGGTCATGATAAATGTTCAAATGAATCTTGGATACAATTCAAGGAAATCAATAAAGAATAAATAGCAATAAATCGAGATGTGAAAAAAAAAAAGGAAAACGTAATTTCGCTCTCGATTTCTCTTCGTCTTCTGGAATTTCAATATAAAAAAAAGTCTTTTAGGAGAGACAATTATAACTGAAAAATTCCTGAAGGAAGAACAAAAGATCAAAAAAAAAAAAAAGTTCAATTAACCAACAACCATATAATAATGCAAATTTTGTATTCGCAATTCATTACGACAAAATTAATGCGATAAAGAAATAGAAAGAGCTGATAGATAAACAAATAAACATCGTGAATAACTGATAAATGAAATAGCTAATGGTAAAAAATCATCAATTCTATACAATCAGCACTTTTCAATAAAGCTTCCAAAATAAGATTAGTAATAGCAAAATGTTTTGGAATGAAATGTAAATTTTTTAAGATTTTTAAATGAATCATTTTCAATTTTTAAAACTTTTATGCATAAAACAATTATGTGGCATTGATACTTTTGCTTGATAATTCTTTGAGTGCATTCAAAATTTTCACTACTGGGCCAAGTTTCAATCCCAGTAGCGTTACCAAATTATTATGAGCATTATCTGGCAGTAACAACAGAGACTGGCCGTCTATATCCTGATTACGAAAAGTATTCGCACAATCCTCATTACCGGTTACCGATGATACCCAGCTTGCCACTTCATCACACTAAAATAAGAGGAAAATTGCTACTTATTAAATTTCAAAACATACCAATCAATCTCAAACTTAATCTTTTATAATGTATGTCATAAATAAGATTTCATGTTAGCAATATAAAAATGTGCATAATAACGATAAAACAAAGGATCGAAGATATTGTCTTCCTTCTAGTCTTTTAGCTACTCTAACTTTTAGGAAATAGCAAGTAAGAGTAATGATTAAGAAATTAGCTACAGAAGAAATTGCACCACAAATAACGCTTATCTAACAAACTCAACTCAAATACACAGCAATATAAATTCAATATAAATCAAATTCGTTATTTACCAGTCATAAAAAAAAAAAAAAAAGTTACTTACAGTCCATGTTTTTGTTGGCCTAGAAAGGAAATCCATCGGTGCATGATCAACCGTTGAAGCTAAAGCAATAGCTGGAGAAACCGATGTCGACGGCACTTTACTGCACTCACCTAACGAATACGAAGTGGACAACCCCCGAGGAGAATATTATTTCTTTCAAAAATTTTTGATAGTTTTAAGAAAGCATGACGAAGTGAATAAACAAATAAATAAGCAAATAAAAACAATAAGCTTATTATGATAATATATCTTTATCACTTTGTCAACAACTCTAAATTATTTTAATATAATTCAAATATGCTAATTATTTCTTAATCAATAACTGTTTTATGTTATTATAATAATTTTACATTTTATTTTTAAACTATCATAAAAACGATAAACAAAAAAAGAGAAAGGAAATTTTTATTTTTTTAAAATATAAAATAAATAATATAAGTTTCTATCCTCTTACCATAAAAGCTGATAATGATAGAATATTATTTACTTAAACTTTATCATTCTTATCAATTTGTTTGATTCTTTCCGTCAATTCTTCCTAATATAATTAACAATAGTTCGCTATCGTTTTTTCTTTTCAAATTTTGATTTTTATTAATTTTAAAAAAAGATAAAACATACAAATTTTTTCTAACTTATTTATAAAATGTATTTCTTTTAAAATGGCTAGTAATTATTGCATTGAAATTTAGTAAATTTAAATTGAATTGAAGATGTGAAAGGAAAAATGTTGTTATTTACAATTTATCAAACAGGTTTAAAACAATATGAATAACAATCCGTTTAAATTAATTAGTAATTAATAATTACTTTCTAAATAAGTTAGGTAAGAATAAATTTTATCAAGTAATAAACAATAATAAATAGTCACATAAACCTTACAAATATAAATTTATTAACAGCATACAGCATTTCTCATCTTATCATTTTGTAAATAAATAAAATTGTGCACTGATAAGTGATAAGAAGGAGAAGAAGGGAAGAATGTATTTGATAAGAAAAAGGAATGAAGAAAATTAATGAAGCATTTCTAGGTTGATATGTTCAAAAATCAATCAGTAAAACTATTTTGACAAATTTTTCTTTTTCAATTTCTTCTTCAAAAATATTTTTCAAGTTCAGTTTACAATAATCTTTGTACTTTTTAAATAAATTTAATAATTCTTTTTCCATTAATTAATTTATTAACAATTTAGTCATTATATCTTCTTTAGCACATCTATTTGATTTTATTTATTAATTTCATTTTTTCTTTTTTGAAAATAAGAAAATAATAAAATTTCTAATTTTCAAAAATCTTTGTCACATACTAAATTGCTACTTCTCCATGTTTTCCTTTTTTTTTTCCTTTATTTTATTTTTTTTTTTAAAAATTTGATAAATAACAATTTTTGATATCACTTATACATTTTGTATGTATCTTTTATCTTTAATCTTATATTTCCATTAGCATTAAAAAATATTTTCAATCTTTTACGTTGCTTAAATTGAAATTAATTATTAGTTTTAGTTAAATTTTAATCAATCCATATAAAAAATTATAAATTACAGATCATTTTAGGGAGTAAAAAAATAAAATCTAAAAATGAAAGAATAAAATTTTTTAATTAAAACAAGAATGAACAGAAAATGATATGTATTAGAATGATATTATCATAAAATGATTCATCAATTTTATCAATGAATCATTGATTTATTCTTTCCAAATTGTTACATTTTTAATTTATTTGTGATATTCCAAGTCTATCATTGTAATTTATCGTTATATTGTGCTTATATGAATTGGAAAATTGTGATTATATACATGATTCATCAATAATTGATGTTATTAATAATATATAAACAGGTAGAAGAGAGAGAGAGAGAAAGAGAGAGGGAGAGAGAGAGGAAGAGAGGGAGGGAGAGAGAGAGAAGTATTGATAATTCTTTCAATTATTTTTAACAGTATGATCATAACGAATAAATTGTGATTATATACATGTATCATCAGTAATTGGTATTATTAATAATAATATATAAACAGGTAGAAGAGAAAAAGAGAGAGAGGGAGGGAGAGGGAGAGAGAAAGAATTATTGATAATTCTTTAATTATTTTTAACAGTATGATCATAACGAGTAAATGGTGATTACATATATAAATCATCAATAATTGATATTATTAATAATATATAAACAGGTAGAAGAGAGAGAGAGGGAGAGAGAGAGAATCTCTCAACGAGTAAAATTCCCATAGAATTTGTTAAATTGTATGCTAATCAAACAAAATTATTGCAATTTATTCAGCTGCAAAATAAAAATATAAATAATTCTAATTTTAAAAAATAGTAAAACAAGAATTAAAGCATTTTTCAACAAAATAATTTCATTTACGAATATAAAATTAAAATAACTACATTTAAACAGCAATAATTTTGATCATTAAGAAAAAATTATATTATGTAATAAAATACAAACTTTATAAAATTGTAAAGGTCAAATTTTTTGAAAAAGAAAAAGAAAAAAAAAGGAAAACAAAATTAATTTTTCAAATTTGAATTATTAAACAACAAATCGATGACTAATAAGTTACATACATAATTTGAATATTAACAAGTAATCAAAATTTTGATTACTATTATTGCACTGGTAACAAATAAACAATGATAGTGATTAATTTGATAAGACGAAATGTCCATTTTGTTCAACTGTTAATGTTACTGATAACAAATAAACGATGATAGTGATTAATTTGATAAGACGAAATGTCCATTTTGTTCAACTGTTAATGTTACTAATAACAAATAAACGATGATAGTGATTAATTTGATAAGACGAAATGTCCACTTTGTTCAACTGTTAATGTTACTGATAACAAATAAACGATGATAGTGATTAATTTGATAAGACGAAATGTCCACTTTGTTCAACTGTTAATGTTACTGATAACAAATAAACGATGATAGTGATTAATTTGATAAGACGAAATGCCCACTTTGTTCAACTGTTAATGTTACTGATAACAAATAAACGATGATAGTGATTAATTTGATAAGACGAAATGTCCACTTTGTTCAACTGTTAATGTTACTGATAACAAATAAACGATGATAGTGATTAATTTGATAAGACGAAATGCCCACTTTGTTCAACTGTTAATGTTACTGATAACAAATAAACGATGATAGTGATTAATTTGATAAGACGAAATGCCCACTTTGTTCAACTGTTAATATTACTGATAACAAATAAACGATGATAGTGATTAATTTGATAAGACGAAATGTCCACTTTGTTCAACTGTTAATGTTACTGATAACAAATAAACGATGATAGTGATTAATTTGATAAGACGAAATGTCCACTTTGTTCAACTGTTAATGTTACTGATAACAAATAAACGATGATAGTGATTAATTTGATAAGACGAAATGTCCACTTTGTTCAACTGTTAATGTTACTGATAACAAATAAACGATGATAGTGATTAATTTGATAAGACGAAATGTCCACTTTGTTCAACTGTTAATGTTACTGATAACAAATAAACGATGATAGTGATTAATTTGATAAGACGAAATGTCCACTTTGTTCAACTGTTAATGTTACTGATAACAAATAAACGATGATAGTGATTAATTTGATAAGACGAAATGTCCACTTTGTTCAACTGTTAATGTTACTGATAACAAATAAACGATGATAGTGATTAATTTGATAAGACGAAATGTCCACTTTGTTCAACTGTTAATGTTACTGATAACAAATAAACGATGATAGTGATTAATTTGATAAGACGAAATGTCCATTTTGTTCAACTGTTACTGTTACTGATAACAAATAAACGATGATAGTGATTAATTTGATAAGACGAAATGTCCACTTTGTTCAACTGTTAATGTTACTGATAACAAATAAACGATGATAGTGATTAATTTGATAAGACGAAATGTCCACTTTGTTCAACTGTTAATGTTACTGATAACAAATAAACGATGATAGTGATTAATTTGATAAGACGAAATGCCCACTTTGTTCAACTGTTAATGTTACTGATAACAAATAAACGATGATAGTGATTAATTTGATAAGACGAAATGTCCACTTTGTTCAACTGTTAATGTTACTGATAACAAATAAACGATGATAGTGATTAATTTGATAAGACGAAATGTCCACTTTGTTCAACTGTTAATGTTACTGATAACAAATAAACGATGATAGTGATTAATTTGATAAGACGAAATGTCCACTTTGTTCAACTGTTAATGTTACTGATAACAAATAAACGATGATAGTGATTAATTTGATAAGACGAAATGTCCATTTTGTTCAACTGTTAATGTTACTGATAACAAATAAACGATGATAGTGATTAATTTGATAAGACGAAATGTCCACTTTGTTCAACTGTTAATGTTACTGATAACAAATAAACGATGATAGTGATTAATTTGATAAGACGAAATGTCCATTTTGTTCAACTGTTAATGTTACTGATAACAAATAAACGATGATAGTGATTAATTTGATAAGACGAAATGTCACTTTGTTCAACTGTTAATGTTACTGATAACAAATAAACGATGATAGTGATTAATTTGATAAGACGAAATGTCCACTTTGTTCAACTGTTAATGTTACTGATAACAAATAAACGATGATAGTGATTAATTTGATAAGACGAAATGTCCATTTTGTTCAACTGTTAATGTTACTGATAACAAATAAACGATGATAGTGATTAATTTGATAAGACGAAATGTCCACTTTGTTCAACTGTTAATGTTACTGATAACAAATAAACGATGATAGTGATTAATTTGATAAGACGAAATGTCCATTTTGTTCAACTGTTAATGTTACTGATAACAAATAAACGATGATAGTGATTAATTTGATAAGACGAAATGTCCACTTTGTTCAACTGTTAATGTTACTGATAACAAATAAACGATGATAGTGATTAATTTGATAAGACGAAATGTCACTTTGTTCAACTGTTAATGTTACTGATAACAAATAAACGATGATAGTGATTAATTTGATAAGACGAAATGTCCATTTTGTTCAACTGTTAATGTTACTGATAACAAATAAACGATGATAGTGATTAATTTGATAAGACGAAATGTCCATTTTGTTCAACTGTTAATGTTACTAATAACAAATAAACGATGATAGTGATTAATTTGATAAGACGAAATGTCCATTTTGTTCAACTGTTAATGTTACTGATAACAAATAAACGATGATAGTGATTAATTTGATAAGACGAAATGTCCACTTTGTTCAACTGTTAATGTTACTAATAACAAATAAACGATGATAGTGATTAATTTGATAAGACGAAATGTCCATTTTGTTCAACTGTTAATGTTACTGATAACAAATAAACGATGATAGTGATTAATTTGATAAGACGAAATGTCCATTTTGTTCAACTGTTAATGTTACTAATAACAAATAAACGATGATAGTGATTAATTTGATAAGACGAAATGTCCATTTTGTTCAACTGTTAATGTTACTGATAACAAATAAACGATGATAGTGATTAATTTGATAAGACGAAATGTCCACTTTGTTCAACTGTTAATGTTACTGATAACAAATAAACGATGATAGTGATTAATTTGATAAGACGAAATGTCCATTTTGTTCAACTGTTAATGTTACTGATAACAAATAAACGATGATAGTGATTAATTTGATAAGACGAAATGTCCACTTTGTTCAACTGTTAATGTTACTGATAACAAATAAACGATGATAGTGATTAATTTGATAAGACGAAATGTCCACTTTGTTCAACTGTTAATGTTACTGATAACAAATAAACGATGATAGTGATTAATTTGATAAGACGAAATGTCCATTTTGTTCAACTGTTAATGTTACTGATAACAAATAAACGATGATAGTGATTAATTTGATAAGACGAAATGTCCATTTTGTTCAACTGTTAATGTTACTAATAACAAATAAACGATGATAGTGATTAATTTGATAAGACGAAATGTCCACTTTGTTCAACTGTTAATGTTACTGATAACAAATAAACGATGATAGTGATTAATTTGATAAGACGAAATGTCCACTTTGTTCAACTGTTAATGTTACTAATAACAAATAAACGATGATAGTGATTAATTTGATAAGACGAAATGTCCATTTTGTTCAACTGTTAATGTTACTAATAACAAATAAACGATGATAGTGATTAATTTGATAAGACGAAATGTCCACTTTGTTCAACTGTTAATGTTACTGATAACAAATAAACGATGATAGTGATTAATTTGATAAGACGAAATGTCCACTTTGTTCAACTGTTACTGTTTGATTTATGCAAAAATAATAGCTGTAGTGGTGGAATTTGAAATTTAATACATGAAAACCATGACCGAATTGAATCGATGAAATTTGGGTCAGCGAAAAATTAATAATTGGATCAAAGATCATTGCTAATACCCAAACAATTGCCGCCGTACAAGCTAAAATTTCCACTTGTAAGAAGAGTCTTCCATGAAGGAATGTTTTACACGATGATTTATCACCCAAACCTGTAAGTAAGTAAGTAAGTGTAAAATACATACATTTTAAGTTTTAATCAAATATATAAATAATAATTGTATTAAATAAATTAAAATGAATTTTAAAATTCTATCATCCAATCGAATTACAATAGTAGCGCATAGTTTGCTTGTAAAATTATCCTTATTGAATAATTTATTGTTAAAAGATTTGTTCATCATCTAATTGTAGAAACAATGTTTATTTAATTCGAATTTTAAGTAATACATTTCCGAAATTTCCGAAAAAATCGGTATGAATCTTATTTCCGTTATTTTTCCGAAAAAACTGATATGAATGTTATTTCCGTTATTTTTCCGAAAAAATTGATATGAATGTTATTTCCGTTATTTTTCCAAAAAAATTGATATGAATGTTATTTCTGTTATTTTTTTCGAAAAAATCGGTATGAATGTTATTTCCGTTATTTTTCCGAAAAAAATTATACTCGGTATGAATGAAAAACAAAAAAAAAAATTGATAAGATATAAGTTTACCTAAAATAGTTAGATTTTTTAAATTAGCTGTTGCAATTGCTGCAACAATAAGAATTGGTAATGAACCAATAGTAAATGTCACCATATTTAATGCTAATCTATTCATTATTCGTACATTATTTCTCATTGTTATATCAGTTTCCTGAAATTTTCAGAAATTTTTACGGATACTTCCGGATTAAACATATACGTTTTTATTTCCTATTTTTTCATATATTTCTATTTCCAATTTCAATTCTCTATTAGATTTTGCATAAAATAAAATTAACTATTTTATTCTGTATAATCTATAAAAGATAAAAATTCTTTCTTTTCTCATTTTTCACTCAGCTATTTAACAAACAATCAATATTCTGTGAAAATTTTCTTCATTTCAATAACTGAACTGTAAATTATCATTTAAAAATTTGCAAAGGAAAAAAAAATGATAAATAAAAATTTGCTCTTATCAGTATTAATCAAATTAATGAGGATGAAATATATTGATAATATCAGATATTTATATTTTAATTTCCTTTATCTATAAATGATTGATTTGCTCTTATCAGTATTAATCAAATTAATGAGGATAAAATATATTGATAATATCAGATATTTATATTTTAATTTCCTTTATCTATAAATGATTGATTTTTGCTTTTCTTGCTTCGTTTACATTTAATCTAACCATAAGCTAACTCATTTTTTGTAAATTAATAATTTTAAAACTCAAATAAATAAATGAAAATAATTGAAAAAATTTGACCAATTGATCAGTTCGATCACGATTGTGAATAAAATAAAGTATAATTAGATAAAATGCAATGACAATAATAAAAAAAGCACAAAGCATAAAAACAATAAATATAGCAATAGGCTGTTGACATCGATCAAATGAGCAATAAATTGGCGCTGTTTGTGGATAAAACAATGTAGCACCATAAAAACCAAGAAAAAACTAAATTTAAATATAAATTTTCTAAAATATTTATTAAAAATTTTTCACTCATTAAATCGGTTAAAATTAATAAATAATTTTTTGTTTTTTTTTTTTTAAAAAATTATTTAAATATTTTTTAAACTCTTTTTATTGAATGCAATTTTCCATATATTTTTACTAAATATGATTGATTTATGAATTTTAGGAAATTTTTACAATGATTCGAAATGTATTTAAACTTTTTTTAAAACATTAAAATTTTTCTATCCAACATTTTTAAAAAGTTGAAACAAAAGGTTAATATTAAAAATTTTTTACAAATATTAATTAAAAATTCCGAAAAAAAAAGAAAATGATTTTTATTTTAGTAAATATTACCGAAAAAGCAATGGAAATAAGCCATAGAATTGCAATAACAATAAAACATCGTGTAACATTAACCAAATACAAATATTTTAATGGATGAACAATTGCTAAATAAAGTAATGCTGTCATTGCAACATAAGTACCTGTAAAAAAAAATAATCTTATATTTCAATAGAAACTTGAAATTTGAAATTTTTAATCATTTAAAGTAGAGAAAGAAAAAAGTGAGACAAGTGATTGATTTAAAGTTAGCTAAAAATAAAGTCAAAAAATTGATAGAAAGTAAAAAAAAAAAAAACGTGAAAAGTTTTTTTCATATGCTATAATATTTAATCAAATTTTGCACACTAAAAAAGAAAAAACATGAAAAACTGAAATTTAAAAAAGAAAAAAACATGAAAAACTGAAATTTAAAAAAAAAGAAAAAACATGAAAAATTGAAATTTAAAAAAAGAAAAAAACATGAAAAACTGAAATTTAAAAAAGAAAAAAACATGAAAAACTGAAATTTAAAAAAAAAGAAAAAAACATGAAAAACTGAAATTTAAAAAAAAAAAAACATGAAAAACTGAAATTTAAAAAAAAAAAAAAAACGTGAAAAACTGAAATTTAAAAAAAAAAAAAAAACATGAAAAATTGAAATTTAAAAAAAAAACATGAAAAACTGAAATTTAAAAAAAAGAAAAAAACATGAAAAACTGAAATTTAAAAAAAAAAAAATTTAAAAATTACCAGCTAATGTTAAGAATGATACTGATCCAATCAAAATGAATGCAGCAGCAGATGCATATCGAAATATTTCTAATTTCCATGCGATTAAAACAATATATAAAAGAATCAGTGCAAGAATACTGCTTATCGTTCTACATATCAGAAAGCTATATCGACACAATGAACTGAAAAAAAAAAAAAGATTTCAATCGAAATTTTAAAATTTTAAATCGATTAAAATTTAATGTAGTAGATAAAATGAGAAAAAAAATAATTATTTTTATCATACTAAAAGATATAATTACATACTAAAATTTCCGCATATTTCGTCTTCATTTTTTTTTTTTATTTTCTCTTTTTATGATTTTTACAAATTAGTCGAATTATTCTACCGGTTTATAACTTGGTTTAATTAACCTACCGGTTTATAAATTAGTCGAATTATTCTACCGGTTTATAACTTGGTTTAATTAACCTACCGGTTTATAAATTAGTCTAATTATTCTACTCGTTTATAACTTGGTCTTATTATCCTACCGATTTATGACTTGGTCTAATTTTCCTACCGGCTTACAAATCGTCTAATTATCTCACCGATTTATAACTTGGTCTAATTACCCTACCGGTTTATAACTTGGTCTAATTATCCTACCGGTTTATAACTTGGTCTAATTATCCTACCGATTTATAACTTGGTCTAATTATCCTGTTTATAAATTAGTCTAATTATCTTACCAGCTTACAAATCGTCTAATTAATCTACCGATTTATAACTTGGTCTAATTATCCTACCGGTTTATAACTTGGTCTAATTATCTTACCGGTTCACAAATTAGTCTAATTATCCTATCGGTTCACAGTTTAGTCTAATTCTTGTATCGGTTTATAACTTGGTCTAATTATCCGTTTACAAATTAGTCTAATTATTCTATCGGTTCACAGTTTAGTCTAATTCTTGTATCGGTTTATAACTTGGTCTAATTATCCCGTTTACAAATTAGTCTAATTATTCTATCGATTTATAAATTAGTCTAACTTTATCATTCTTACAAATTTCTATTGTAAAAATCCCCAACACATTTTTATTTGGCTTTTATATTCTCAAAAAAATATAATGCAAAAAAAAAAAAAAGGAAATTACCCAAGTTTTTTCCTTCGCCATAACTCTATTATCAATATACCATAAATAATATTTATCAAAATAGCAATTGTTGCGAGTATAAGTGGAATTGTAGCAAAAAGATACTTTCGAATATCTTTGGCTTCATGTAATTCCTGAAAAGAAACAGGAAATAATTGTATTATGAACTGGAAAATTGAAATCCTGAAGACTAAAATAAATTTATGAACTGAAATCCTGAAGACTAAAATAAATTTATGAACTGAAATCCTGAAGACTAAAATAAATTTATGAACTGAAATCCTGAAGACTAAAATAAATTTATGAACTGAAATCCTGAAGACTAAAATAAATTTATGAACTGAAATCCTGAAGACTAAAATAAATTTATGAACTGAAATCCTGAAGACTAAAATAAATTTATGAACTGAAATCCTGAAGACTAAAATAAATTTATGAACTGAAATCCTGAAGACTAAAATAAATTTATGAACTGAAATCCTGAAGACTAAAACAAATTTATTTATTATTTGAAATTATTAATTTGTTAAAACTAATAAAACATTAAAATATATCAGAGATAATTCGAGGAAATGTCTTGAAAGAAAAAAAAAAAAGAAACAATTTAAAAACAGAATAAACTTTTTAGAAGAAAATAAAAAAATAAAAATGGTAAATAATTCTATTTCAAAAAAAATTTTTTTTTATATTAATTATTTTAAAGATTATAAAAAAAAAAGAAAATAGCTAACCTTTAATAATTTACATGGATTTACATTCATAGGTATATGACATTGAATATATTTAATATCTTTGATACGATATTCAGATGAACAATTTTGAAAAATTTCTGGAACAACTATGGTACTCATATAGAATTCCTGAAATTCATTACTTACTTACTTCTTACTTACTTACTTATTTACTAAAATTATTTAATATTAAAAAAAAGCAAATGTTATATGATGTAATTTTCTTATCAAAGTAAATACTTTCGTTTGTGAAATGACTAAAGTAATGTTAGCAAAATGTCAACGATAGATTTGCATTGATAGAGAGTGAAATATGACGAAGAATGTTTATCTTTGGTACTATTTTTTTTTTTTTATTTAAAAAAAGAATTAAATAGAAGAATGAAGGAGGAAATGAAAGTTTAAATTAAAATGTTTTTTTTTTTTTATTAAAAGTTTTAAAATTTAACTTTTAGTTTTACTTATATTTAGATTTGAAAATATCTTTACAGTAATGAAATTTATGTATAAATTGTTAAATTTTAAATGAATTTATTATAATTATTAAAATTGTATTATTAAAAAAGTGTTAAATGAATTATAATTATTAAAATTAAAAAAATTGAATCTATTAGTATTATTACAATTGTTAATGAAAAAGTTTGTAAAATTGAATGATAGTTCATTTTTATTCGCTTTTGATTTAATATAAAAAAAAATTTATAAAAAAGAAAAGATTTTAAGGAAATGATAAGATTGATATGATATGATAAGATTATTCTCCAATCGTTCTAGGTTATTCATTGTATCATTAAATATACATTTATGATTAAAATATCTTACATCCTTTTTGAATAATTTCATAAAATGTCAACTATGCATGAATATACGATACAATCTGATGATAATCCGGTAGAAATATATGCCGGATTCGGTTAAGCATTAATTCCATAAGAGACGAATGATAAAAACTTTTCCACTGGTATACAGTTATTATCTCAATTGCTGTTTATCATTAAATTAATCAAAGTTAAAATTTCAATTCATCCAAAATTTCATTTTCTCTAATCCTTACATTGCTTATAAATTTTCATTTGGATCAGATTTCATGTTTGTAAAATACAAAATTCAGAATTTAATAATAAAAGAGGGTTGATGACTCATTGTTTTTCTATGAGTCATTGTTTAAAGAGAATGACTCACTGTTTTCAATTTTAAAATTTGTTTACTCATATCTTTTTCATCTTTTTTTTTTTTTTTTTACTTCTACAACATAGATGACTATAATATCGATGAAACAATCATCGATTGTAAGTGGTAATTCATGTTTTTGTATTCCATAACAAAATTTAAAATTTTTAATTAATTTTAAGGTGTAAAAATAATTTTAGGATTTTTTCATTTATAGAATTGTTTTCATTGTATAAATGATTGATTGGTAATGCTAAATATAGAATATAATTTTAAATATTTAGGATAAACCGGAAAATGTTAATTGTACTAAATATAGAATATAATTTTAAATATTTAGGATAAACCGGAAAATGTTAATTGTACTAAATATAGAATATAATTTTAAATATTTAGGATAAACCGGAAAATGTTAATTGTACTAAATATAGAATATAATTTTAAATATTTAGGATAAACCGGAAAATGTTAATTGTACTAAATATAGAATATAATTTTAAATATTTAGGATAAACCGGAAAATGTTAATTGTACTAAATATAGAATATAATTTTAAATATTTAGGATAAACCGGAAAATGTTAATTGTGCTAAATATAGAATATAATTTTAAATATTTAGGATAAACCGGAAAATGTTAATTGTACTAAATATAGAATATAATTTTAAATATTTAGGATAAACCGGAAAATGTTAATTGTACTAAATATAGAATATAATTTTAAATATTTAGGATAAACCGGAAAATGTTAATTGTACTAAATATAGAATATAATTTTAAATATTTAGGATAAACCGGAAAATGTTAATTGTACTAAATATAGAATATAATTTTAAATATTTAGGATAAACCGGAAAATGTTAATTGTGTTAAATCTGTTAATAATGATAAAAGAACAGTAAAATAATACACAGTGAATGTGAAATAATATATGAAAATTTGCAAGAATGAAGATAAATATAAATGAAACGATAAAATGAATTAATGGATTAAGTTAATTAATTAAATCGAATTAATATGATCGGTTAATTAGTAGCAAAAGAATTATGTTACCTTTTTGATTATAGTAAAATAATAAGATTTATAGAAACACTAATTAAAGGGCGTTTTTAAAAAAAAAAATTCTAAAAAAAAATTCTAAATTTTATTTTTTAAATTTTAATTCACCACCAAAAGTAAGCTTAATACTAAATAAATTTCAATTATTACTTAAACTGATATTTCAATTAGAAAAGACATTTTGTCCAATATCAAATTATGATTTCATTATAAAAATTTCAATTTCAAATTAAAATTACAATTACTTGTGCACTATGCAAATTAGATTTGAATTAATCAATGCAATAATATTTTAGGTAAAAAAAAGAAATAACAAGAAAAGAGAGCAAAATTTTTTGCGACAAACAGGAAGTGAAATTAAAATTGTCATTCATTGTTGTTGGTGACAATCAATAAAAAAAAATGAATGATTTCCATTTGTGAGAGATTTGACAAAAATTTTGCTTTAATTCTAGAAGCTATTATTCTCTTTTCTATTAAAATTAAAAAAAATGATAAAAATTATGAAAAAAAAAAGAAAAAAATTTAAAAACCAAATTTCATATTTGTGTAAAATCTTTCATCAAAAATTAATTTGAATTAATTCAAGAATAATAATCCATCAATTTACTTATCAATCAATAAAATTTGTTAATGGTAGAATTGAAATCAAAAAAAAAAAAAAAAAGTTGCAAATTTTTAAATCTTTATGTTACTTTGCTACTGTAATCAAAAACAGATCGTTTTTATTTGTTAACTTAAATTTTTTTTTTTTTTTTAAATTTTAATAGAAAATTGAAGATAGAAGTTTTTTTTCATAAATTTTGTAATTCCATTTTTTTCTTCTTGAATGAATCTTTTTTCTTTCATTTCATATGTCTACCTCTTATGTATTTTTAGTATACTAAATTTATATGTAAATTTTTTAGATGCAATTTAAAACCACAATTAACTCTTGATTTCAAATATAGAATGAACTATTAAATGGCATATATGTAAGTGATATGGGAGAAATCAAATTAGACTCAAAATTATTAAACAAATTAATTAAACTTAAAAAATTAATTAAAAATTAATTAAAAATTATTATTAAATTAAAAATTATTCTCAAAGCAACAAAATTATTTCACTCAATAATCTGATAATGATAACGATGTGTTATCATATCATTAAATGGTATTTAAAAGATTTTTTATTTAATAAGGAAGAAATATGTTTAAATATTATGTTGCTAATGTAATTTTGAAGTTTAATAAAAAGCAATTGATGTGATTATTTAGATTTCATTAGACTTCGATGAAATCAAGATAATTCAAAAATAGAATTCATAGATGTTATTATTTTTATAAAATAAATACAGCAAATTCCTATCAATCATTATCATTTATCAAATCCTAACTTTTTAAAGTTAATAGATAAACTCATAAAATACCATCAAATATACCATAAAATAACATTTACAAGCATCTGATGATGGAAATTTTGTAGCTCATTATTTTCTCTTTTTAAAATCCTAGAAATTCTCAATTGAAAAATCAAATACATTAGGAACTAGCTAAGATATTAATTTGCACTTATAGTTTAATTGAAAAATATTAAAGATTATCCAACATTTCTAAGTTGAAATAAAAAATTTCTCAGATTTACTTGACATAAGTATAAAACAAAAGAAAAAACATAAAATCAAAATAAACAATTTCAATCGTTACTAATTTACAATTCTCATAAAATTGTTGCACTTTTTATTTTTTCTAGTTTCATTCTGTTAATGTTTATTATTTTTGGTATTTTGTTTCTTTGACATTTTTTTCTTTTTTAGTATTTCATAGAATGTTAGCATAACAATTAAATGTATTTCTACATTTTAAAAATTTCAAAATTTTTTATGAGCAATACAAAATTGAATTTTTACAAATACAATTTTTTTCTCTAAAAAGTATTATCATTGATAACTGACAATAGCAATTTTAATCAAATGAAAAATCATAAATTTAAAAATATGCAAAATCAAAAGAAACAGCACTATGAATAAACTAACCATGGATATTAAACGACTGTAGACATAATAAACGGTAGTAAATAAAAATATCTTAAAGTAGAGTATGCCAAAGTGAAACAGTAGTAAAATAAGGGAATTCTAAAAGGTTAGAAAAGAAAGAGACTTTTAATGCTGAGAAGTAAAATTATATTCTAGTTCTCATAAAGCTGAAAATAAAGCACATTATGTGAAGCAGAACAGATGCTTGTTAGGAATGCTTTCACTTTTTAAGTTCACAAAATTTAACTTTTGTCCTAAACCAAAGCTCAAAATTCATTAGCTATAATAGAACTTTATGCTAATGAGGTACATATGCTACAATGAAATGCATATACATTGGTCATGATAAATGTTCAAATGAATCTTGGATACAATTCAAGGAAATCAATAAAGAATAAATAGCAATAAATCGAGATGTGAAAAGAAAAAAAACGTAATTTCGCTCTCGATTTCTCTTCTTCTTCTGGAATTTCAATATAAAAAAAATCTTTTAGGAGAGACAATTATAACTGAAAAATTCCTGAAGGAAGAACAAAAGATCAAAAAAAAAAAAAAAGTTCAATTAACCAACAACCATATAATAATGCAAATTTTGTATTCGCAATTCATTACGACAAAATTAATGCGATAAAGAAATAGAAAGAGCTGATAGATAAACAAATAAACATCGTGAATAACTGATAAATGAAATAGCTAATGGTAAAAAATCATCAATTCTATACAATCAGCACTTTTCAATAAAGCTTCCAAAATAAGATTAGTAATAGCAAAATGTTTTGGAATGAAATGTAAATTTTTTAAGATTTTTAAATGAATCATTTTCAATTTTTAAAACTTTTATGCATAAAACAATTATGTGGCATTGATACTTTTGCTTGATAATTCTTTGAGTGCATTCAAAATTTTCACTACTGGGCCAAGTTTCAATCCCAGTAGCGTTACCAAATTATTATGAGCATTATCTGGCAGTAACAACAGAGACTGGCCGTCTATATCCTGATTACGAAAAGTATTCGCACAATCCTCATTACCGGTTACCGATGATACCCAGCTTGCCACTTCATCACACTAAAATAAGAGGAAAATTGCTACTTATTAAATTTCAAAACATACCAATCAATCTCAAACTTAATCTTTTATAATGTATGTCATAAATAAGATTTCAGGTTAGCAATATAAAAATGTACCTAAACCATTCATGCCATAATGCTAACATTTGTATAATACCGATAAAACAAAAGATCGAAGATATTGTCTTCCCTCTAGTCTTTTAGCTACTCTAACTTTTAGGAAATAGCAAGTAAGAGTAATGATTAAGAAATTAGCTACAGAAGAAATTGCACCACAAATAACGCTTATCTAACAAACTCAACTCAAATACACAGCAATATAAATTCAATATAAATCAAATTCGTTATTTACCAGTCATAAAAAAAAAAAAAAAAAGTTACTTACAGTCCATGTTTTTGTTGGCCTAGAAAGGAAATCCATCGGTGCATGATCAACCGTTGAAGCTAAAGCAATAGCTGGAGAAACCGATGTCGACGGCACTTTACTACACTCACCTAACGAATACGAAGTGGACAACCCCCGAGGAGATTTTACAATTTCTGCCTGTTGAGGTGAGACCATTTTTAGCGTTAATGTTGGAGGTGTTCGCTGCTGCAAATCAATGGTACTACCTGAAATTTTAACTATACTCTATTCATTGCCATATTTACATCATATTTTACGTCCACGTGTATTTTCAAAACTAACATTTTTGAAGTGCGATTTCATGTTAGCAAGTTATTCATCACTTTCTTAATGAGCGTTAATTTTTTTTTAAACTAAACTTTTTTTTTTTTTTTTTGAAAAATGTAAAAGAGGCATCTTGCTTTATTCAACTAACCAGGCTATTAATGGTACTATGTACTGTTGTATTTTAAGAATTTTTATTTTGGTCTTATTTCTCTCCATCCTACTCTAATTAGGAAAGTAAAACAACAATATGAGTAAAAATTATAAAAAAAATTTTTTTTTTTTAAATTGTAAAATATCATAAAAATGAACTGTAAAAATTATAAATATATAAATAAATTATAAAAAATTTTCAGAAACCTGAAGAAGATGGCTCTGAAACTATACTGAGATTATGCACTGTTACTGTAGGACTGATATCTTTATTAATGGGTGATGTATCCGTTGAACGAATAAATGGTAGTCGTGGTGATGCATTGAATGAGCGCCCAACTGTAAAAAAAAAAAAAACAACAGCATTGACTAATCTAAATGGAAGAACTTAAAACAATCATTCAAACCAAACTTCTCATCAAAAGATTGGAGTTGTTCAAAAAAAGAACAGTGATGATGTGAAGAGAGTAATCTATATATCTTTTCGTTGCTAAGAAAAACAATTAACCTTCAAAAAAAAAGAAAAAAAAATAGATTTTAATTTTTAGGTAAAGCTGACTCACTTATTAATGTATTATAAGTGCAGAATTTAGAATTTAAAGTATTAACAGGAAGAAATAAAAAACGCTAATTATACTATCTTCGATACAATTTGCTCTAGGAAATGAAGAAAGATCAAGATCAAACCTTGCTCTTCACTAATTGTTGGATTCTTCTTCCATAATTTACGACATTTTTTCGAGCAATACTGCGGATGATTTTCCAGACGTTTAAGACGCAGCAAACCGTTGCAGTAGTTACATCTTTCAGTGTCAAGCTCTTCATCCGAAAAACTCACTAACAAACTGCCAGTAGCTGTATCAGCACTACTTTTTGATGAAGAATTCAACGACTGATCTGCAGTTGCTGGACTTTCTAAAAAATCTTGTACCACTTAAATTTTCAATTCAAACTAAATTTAAAGCATACTTCAAGAATTGATTAAACCAATTAATATTCTATAGCGTATCATCAAAACTATTAAATCATTAGTAATGATAGTTCACAAAAATCCAGTTTAATAATACTCAGCTATTGCCCTATTTGTTGATATGCTTAGATCATTTCATGTCAGCATACTTATTTATTAGATAGCTAATTATTATTGGCAGATTAACGAATAATTTATAAAACTTATTGCTTGATGGTCTAGAGTAAAAACTAAAACACATTTCAATAAAAAACAGAAATACCTTCACACTTTTTAGTTACAACTTTTGGTGAGATATCCACAGCATCCTCAATAATGAATCTTTCCATTACCGGTTCACTCACTTCAATTTTTTCCAGTTTTTGCTTATCTACCGATGAAGATGGTGGTCGTCCTTTTGGCTTTGTCAAACAGCCCTTTGTTGGCGGTGGTAGTGGAGGCGGCAGCAGAGTTTCTTTGCTTTCTTTGGTTGGCTTATAAACTGATTTTTGCATAATATCAGAAAGACGACCATGAGATGGTCCAAAATCCATTTGTAGTAATCGATCCAGCTGTAAAGTAGCTAATCTGATAAATTCTTATTTCGCTTCATCAGTCACTTCCATTGTAATATCGTTGCACATCCGGCAACGTTCTGTCCTTCACAATCAACCGCTGTCGCTTGAAAACGTTACTGCATGCTAATCCATTGCGATTTTCAAATTTAACAGCAATACGAAAAAAAAAAAAAAAAGAACAAAGAAATAAGCAAACCTCGTTTGTTTTACGTTTACGAGTTTTCTTTTCTGTTTTTTCACTAGACGCTTCAGATTTTGTTGGAGATGTTCTGCAAAAATCAAAAGAAACTTTTAACACTCGACACCAATATAAAAACTTAACATAGTGATCATGATCTGCCTTTGGATAATAAAAACCATTGCCATCACTTTTATCTCGATTCTAACAGAATGAGAAAGATCTAAGATCATGCAACAACAACTGACATACTATAAGTATGAATGATTTCAAATATTCTTACTTTGCGCGTCCTTTTTTAACCTCCACTTTTTCAGTGCTTATTTCTAATGTTGGTTCTGTATCTTTCTCACCGACTAATTTCTTTGATGCTGCAAAAATAACCTGTTGGATTTTAATTTCTATACTTAAAGTATGATTAACACTAAACCAAAACGATTTAAAGTCATTTGCATAAAATACTTCTAAGACATCAGAATTATCAATTCAGTGACTGTTCCTTTCTTACTTTCATCATAAGTATACAATAATACTTGTTTGGGCCATTGTACTACTCACATATGTTTGATCTCTATTAGTTTCTATTATTACAAACATACATGTGCTCCATTTACATTCTTTGGACACCTTTCTCCCATTCTTATCTTCTATTTCGGATAAAAGCCAATCACTTAAACGGCAAGGTGGATCACATGGAAAAGGCTCATCTGATTCCTGAAAATACAGAATTTTTCTCAATTATCGAAATTCCAATAAAATAAACTACTTTCCTGAACGACCGATTCGTGTTACCTCAATTTCAAATCCCTCGATTAAATGAACAATTTTGCCTTTTCGTCCCATTCTTTGATAATATCTTTCGGCTTCTTTCGTGAACATCATATGAATATCGAGAGCATCTTTCGATTCTCCTAAAATTTAACGACTAGTCCAATCATAAAATTAGGTAAATAATGACAAATAAATTGGGCGTAAAGTAATCATATGACAACTTTGACACAATTTTAACAGTATTACTTAAGTATTACTTAAGGTCTAGAAAATGCTTCATATTACCTAATTATAACAGTTCTTTATTCTTCTGGTGTGGTGTCTGCTTGATTTTGAAAATCAGAAGCAATGGAGGAAGATAAGCTCTGATCCTCTTCATGTCTGTGAGATACTTAAATTCAATGTGCTAACAAAATTCAACCTTTTTCACTTCACATGGGCACTAGCAATAATTAACATCTTCTGAATACAAATGATTCATTTATATCTAATCTGAGAATTGAAAAAAAAAGAAAGACAAAAAAAGAGTACCCTGAACAAGAAGCGGTGGAGGCTCATTTTCGATCCCAGGATCAACATAACCACTGTCATCATCCGCAACTGTTTTGTGAGAATCATGAGAAGCTGAGTCTACAAATCGTCCTCTAACTACAATAAACGATTCTGACAAAAACATGACCATAAAATTTTAAAAAGACGAAAACCAGAGTAGTATGAATCATGAACCACAGAAATTACACAAAGACAAACATTTGCTCGAAAATTTAAGAAAAACCTTGGGCTGCTGACTGGGAAACAGGAAAGTGAGTAGTTTGCTGATGTTGTTGAAATACCGGTATCATCTGCGTTGGTACGGGTGGATTTGCGATCAGTTGTTGATGTATGATTTGTCCATTTGGTGCCATGAATGGTACTGCTGCATGTCCCCCAAAAGAACTTAGCTGAGGCATTGGAGCAGACATTACCATCATTGGAACTGGAGCACCAACTGGTACCAAATTTGTAGGAGCTATTGGTTGAGGTGTCGCGACTAAAATAAACCTAACAGTACCAGACTTTAATACTTGATTTCTTCTTAATTGCCATCATTTCACCTATTTCCATCAAGCTGTATGTAAGCTGCAAGAATTTAGCTAGGTTCCATTTAACTTTATAAACGTAGAATAGCATAGAAACACAAACACAGGAATTAAATTGCGAAGCAGACAAGACCTTCCGAATATGTGTTAACCAGGAAAACAAGTAATCAGTATATTTTAAATTAATATATATATATATATATAAAAAAGAACCAACTTTTCACTGCGCCAGTTTTTCGTCCATTTCCCGAATGTTTAGTACCACCTCTAACATTCTTTGATGAAGTTTCACTGCTTTTGACAGATGTTGTTGATGGCTTATTCGGAACTGAAACCATCTCAATCAGTGGATGACTTTCTGAAATTATGTCCATATTCAGAAATTTACAAATAGATTTTAACCAAGTAACACATTCTACGAGAAACAAGATTCCGAGTATACCTTGTAAAAGCTGTATAGAATTATCACGCATTTTCCTAACGAAGAGTTGGCCAGAAAACATTCTCAAGGAAATACCTCGAAATTCATTATTTAAATTTCGAAAAAATACTGAACATAATTTCAGTAAAAACTATCTGAATAAAATCCAAATCTCGCGTTTTTACCTATTTTAAGCTTGAATCATAAAACTGATTGATCAAAGATTAAAACCTCTGTCAGCAGTTGGCGAAGCATTACTGTCTTCTTGTTCTTCGGCTGCAGATTCCTTGCCGACGTTGCTTGATGTCTGCTTATTTTTCGATTCGACTGTAGCTGAAGCAACAAGTTTTTGAGTGGGTGAACTAGCAGGAGAAGGTTGCTGTTGTTGTTGGTTTTGTGACTGACTTGGTGCCACCGCTTGTCCAATACAAGCTGGAATTGTTTGTTGTTGAGGTATCGCAGTAGAAGTGCGCTGTTGAGGGGTAACCAACTCTGAATTTCGACCATTAATTCAAATTTAAATCCGAAGATGAGACGAAAAAATCGAAACCTTGGGAGAATAAAAAAGAACACCTGACGACAGTGCACAGAAAACTAAAGAATAAAAAATAAAAATGAAGTGAACTCACGATGAACATATGTATATGCTCCGGATGGCATTTGGAAGACAATACCTGATGAACCTGGTGGTGTACGGAGTTGGATTCCTATAAATTAATTCTGAATAAATGCTGGGACTGCTATAAAGACTAACTAACTATCAGCTATCAGATTCTTTATTACATATCTCAAATGTTAGACATACACTACAAATTGGCATTTGGCAATTTAAAAGTCAAAGACGAAGAAAATCAGTTCATTATAAATCAAACAACATATCAAAACGAATAACGAAATTCATCTACAAGGATGTATACCTTGAGGAAACATTGATGGTTGCATTTGCTGCACTGATGCGGTTCCCAATTGTTGCGGGGATTGTTGCTGTTGACCTGATCGTTTTAGGCATCCATCATTTCCTTGTCCAACAGTGGATGATGTTGTAGTAGTTGTTGTCGTTACTGCAGTTGATGGCATATGTGTACTGGTCGCTACTACGGCAACTAAAAAAATTTTTTTTCTTAAATCGCTCTTCCGCACATTAATAAACATAGAATTTTTGCCAGTGAATTTCGAAATCTCACCCATAACAGAGTATTTTCTTACATATAAATATATGAGAGAACTAATCAAAATTATAATACTTATATTTTACCTTTCTTCAGTATCTAAGTAGTACAAATAAAAATAATGCCTAAAAAAAAAAAAAAAAAAAAAATAATTACTAACAGTTATGATATTCCTATCAAAATTATACAAATTTTCAGCATAATCACCGCCCTATCCAGATTTATCTACTTATCTACCGCTCCAACTTTCTTAGTGAAGCAACTAAAACTCTGAATATGTAAAATTCTCAAGTCATTTATTGCGCCAAATAATAGTAAGTCAAACAACTTACAAACTAGATGATCTCACATTCAAATTTGATATGTAGAAAATCATATAAGACTATACCCGGTCCTGGTAATGCTGGCTTTGGTGCCAGACTTCGTGCAAGCTGTCCCAACGTTGCGCTATTAGTCACAAAACCTGGTTGCACATATTGCTGCTGTGAAGGCATCTGTAAAAGCAGAATAGATAAGTTATTGGTAAAATTTTGGTATTTAATTTGTGCACACAACATGAAACTTCCAGAAATCTTCAAAATTTATCTGGTAAATGATTGCAGCAACGCTACCGTTAAAGATTCATTCTGTCATTTAAGACTATGTTTCAAAAGCTTAGATTTTGAATTACGGTCTAGGAATATAAACTTACAAATCAAGATTTTAATATCCTCAAAAAAAAAAAAAAAAAAAAAAAAAAAAAGAAAAGTGCACCAAGAAAAGTATTTGGATGATAAACAACAAGAACAAAGTATTAGAATTGGAAAAGAAGCAGAATAATCTTAACACAAGAATTAAGACACACAGAAACGATGTTAACATTGACAAAAAAAATACAGAAAGAAAGGGTTTAACGGAGTAAGTTAAAATCTGTCAGAAAACATCAATATTTAATAAAAATTCAAGTAAAATCAAGAAAAAAAAACTCATACCAACGCATGCATTTGTCTATATCCGACAGTTACTTGGCAGAAATTGGACAAAGGTCGCATCCGAACGTAAATATAACATCATACTTCCACTTTTATCTTTAATTTTATTTAACACCACTCCTTCAGCACTTTTTATTGCTGAGAGGCAAAAAAAAAGTGTATCATTTACAAAAAGTAATGGTGTATGATGTATCATTTATGTTGTGTAAATCGAAACTTCAAACCAAACAATAAAAACTACACAAAAACTGAATCAAAAAAAAGCGTGCAAGAAGTGATGATGGAAGCGAAACAAAAATGGGAAAAACCAAATCCATGCCGGGTGCATATGACGACACTGTTGCTGTGAATAGAACTGCTGGGCAGCAGCTACTACATTTGTCGAATTTTGAACCGACTGTGCTTGTTGCTGTTGTATTACTTTGAAAAATCCTGTGCCGAAGTGGTAATGGTGGTAGTGCATGATGTTGTTGGTGCAGAAATCTGTTGTTGTTGCTGCTGTTGCTGTTGTTGCTGCTGCAAATGAAGTGAGAACTAAATTAATAAAAAGAAAAACAAAAACACAGGAAAGAAGATGAAGAGAAGAGGAGTAGTGAAGAAGAATTTCAAATTGTAAACGGTAAACGTTAGGACTAACTTTGCGGAAAACTAAATATAAAAAGAATGGAAATCATAAAAAGAAACACTAGAATAACAAAAGCTCTGTGGAAATTGAAAGGAAACGAAGGTATATGGTGCACAGATATTAAAAATAAGAGACATATTCCAATTTTGATCATTGGAAAATGGCTAGTTCAGAATTACCGGTCTAACAGCTGCAATTTGTTGATTTGTACCGAAATATTGTGTTGCCGACATCATATAGCATTGGCCATTATGGTGAACAAGCATGAACTGTCCAGGCTGAATATTACGTAATCTTTGCTAATAAACAACTAAACCCCCGATTTGCACTTCCAGTTCCTTATGACAAGATAATTAAGAATGTTATACTAATCCCAGCTGTTGAAGTTCTATGCCTTTTTAGTTAGTAAAATTAGTGTCAGACCAAATAAACTAATAGAACCTTAACATTAGCATAATATTAGTTGTACCTTAAGCGGCACTACTTGAAAATAGAAAATATTCCAAAAATTGCGGATTGGATATGGAAATAGAAAATAGTCAAAAAAGCTACCAGTGGATTGAATTTAATTGAAATCAAACTTTTAAAAACTGTTTACGCAATTTGACAAGAAAATTACCGACGCAGAAGTTAGCATTAACGGTGCTTGCGGAACCATTTGAGTAGCAGAAGATGAACTGACGACTGCGGTCGAAGTTCTAAAAAAGAGAATCTAAACTAAGAATATGAAGCGGACCTTGCAGTACAAACTCAATCAAATTTATTTATTAAATTTAAGCTAAATCTAAAAACAGTTAGTATTATCAAAGCACCACTGTCCTGATTAACTGGTAATAGCACTATATTTTCTTCAACTACTCTGATAAAAATCTTTATTCGTCGGTGCAAATCAAAAAAGTTCCGCAGTATATGGTGAAATAACTAAATATGAAATGAGAACGTTAGTTAGAAACCCGTACTGTACCACTAGGATTCAAATCACGTGGATATGCAAAGCAGTAATGGGACTATGCAATGAATATAATAAGTAAATCATTTTAAAATTTTCTACGATAAATTTTTCCTTTCAAATTTATACCATGATTAGTTCACCATGAAGCTACATCAATTTTCACTAATAAAACTGCTGCAACTCCATATTGTAAACTTAAAACCAAAGCTGAAGTCTTACTTTGTCTTATCAGTGGAGTCCTTTTTACTACGAGATGTTGGTTTACGGCGACTTTTTGGAGCTGGTTGTGGTGTTGATGATGTTGAAGAAGCCGTCTCGGCATTGCTACTACTTGCTGATATTGTTGTTGCTGTTGCAGCTGCTGCACTACCTTCAGCGCTAACATTAGCTGCATTTTTGGTATCCGATATTACGCTCTTACTCGATGATGACACAGATATGTTAGAAGAGGCTGAAGCATAAATAAATTTGAATTATCCCCCTAATTGTTTACAAATGTTAATCATTACAAAGATATACAAGACTACACTGCATCTAAATTCCTGCTTATAACTAAAACTTGGACTGAATGAAATACTACGAATGATTAATTAAAAGCAAAAAGAAAACAATTTTAAAAAAAGTGATATTTAATGGAATATTTTTTATGTTAAATTAAAAAACTTCCACTATATCAAAATTGAAATCAGGAACTAAAATTTAAACGCTATACTTAAATTCATTAGCAATTTATTACTGTAATTTATTACAGAGAAAGTTCAGGTTAACATAGGATAAAGACGAATTAGCAATTACAATTTGTATGAAATGAACCACAACCTGAAGTAACCTGCATTGAATCGGAAACTGAAGAGGATGATGATGAAGGTGTGACAACAGTTGTTGCTTTTGTAAAAGAATCATTGCTGTTAGATGCTGATGCATTATTATTATTATTATTATTATTAGTAGTAGTAGTAGTAGTAGCAGTAGTACATGTTGTCACAGTTGATAGTGAAATGTCCGTAGTCGAGGTGATATCACATGTAGTTTGCTTTGTAAGTACTGGTGGTGGATCATTGTCACTCATATCATTAAAACTATGAATTAACAAATTGTAGCAAATAGATAGAATCCTTATAAGCAGTAGAAATGCAAAATGAAAAATCCTTAATATATCAACATATTTTTCAGTCGTGAAAAAATACTGAACTGCTGGATAATAACAATTAATAATTATGCGTAGCCACAAATTCCTTCAAAATATAAATTACTATGTTAAAGGTTGAAAATAAAATTTTCATTTAGTTTTTTAAATGACCTGAAAATCTGTAATTCACAAATGTTTCATATTAAATAAATCATAAACATTGGTACTTACAGATAAATTAAACATGATATACGAATTTCAAAATCGTAACGCATATATATATACAAGCTAACTTAAAATTCGAATAAAAATGCAATCAGAAACATAACCGATACCATAGATTCCTCTGAGACTTACTGACATTCCCCCGAGATTTACCGATAAGACAAATCTGGTTGCTATCGAAGCTCCATTTCGACCCACTTATCTCTGAATTCTTCGTGCAAAACAAAATTCGGATGCGTAGGTGACCATTTTCATTCATCCTGCTAATAATATTCGCAATGGTGGGTAGATGCTTGGTAATTAGATTTTTTTTTTTTTACTTACCCGCGGGGAAAGGCAGATAAATGAGTGGGTGCGAAAGTACTTGCCCGCGGAGAAAAGCAGGTAAGTGACTGGGTAAGAAAATACTTACCCGCGGAGAAAAGCAGATGAGTGAGTGACTGAGAGAATATTTATCCGAGGGGAAAAGCAGATAAATGAATGACTGGATGAGAAACAAGGGAATCGTATCCTCAAGTAAGTCTCGAAAATCTATTCGAGACTTACTTGAGGATACGTGAGGATCTTAGTTGAGCAGTATTTCTATTTGTATAAAAAAGTGATATTTTGAGGAATATTAGAATCTAGAAGTTAGTTTAAGAGATAATAAGTGTATGTGGAAAATAGACGTAGATGCAAGGATGCATTAGAATCAAAATTTACGTGAAAAAGTGTCGACACTTATAAAGAATTATATTAGATCTTTGTGTAAGTAGACCTTAAAGTTCACGTGGACAGTCAAAATTTTAATTAGTATATTTACATTAAAACAGAAAAAGGCATTTAAAATATGATAAATTAGTAATCGTTTCGAAATGCTCCAATTGTCGTATACGAAAAACTTGTAAATTTCTCATTTTGTTTACAAGTTTTTGGAAATTTTTGCTGTAGCCAATAGTATTTTAGAAGTGATAGATATGTTAATCGCAATAGTTTTGATTTCAATAATTGAGTTCTCATAATAAATAAAACTGTGAAAAGAATTTTTATTAGTTCTAATTAAATTAAAAAAAAAAAAAACAAATTCTGCCAAATAAACTCACCTGGACATTATATACTAAGATATTGCATAACTTAATCGTGCTTCCAGGTTTCTTTGAATCTTTCAAGACTAGGTAATTTTGGAAGAAAGCACCAGAAGTGATTTATTGCTACTGACATCAACCATTAGGAGAGTTCTACCGTGGTCTCTTTGTCACACTGATCAATGGCAGGAGTCAGAGGTAATACTCGAGTTTATACTTTTCCATTATTCTTACTGGTGATAGTAGTACTGTAACAATATGCTGCAACCAATACTGTAATAGTAGTAACCCTTGTACTTCTGGAATTACAGTAATAGTATCAGAAATGGGAATAGTAGCAGATTTACATAAAATAGTAATGCTAGTAATAAAGATTCACCGTATTCTCCTTTGATCGTAATAGGTGAAAGGAAGTATTGATTAAGGGAAAATTATTATAGCTAATCGTTTATTTGTTTGATTCATCCTTCAACATCCCTTAATTTAAAAATATCTTTTGTCTTATCGTGCTTTTATCTTTCTTTTTTTTTGTATTAAATAACTTAAAACATTGAAAAGCTCGAAATAACCACAAATGTAGTTATTTATTATGTTATCATTATCATGAAACAGTTCATCCTGTCACTTCTCGATGAAAATATTGTTTTAGCGGTTGTACTCTTAGCGTTATCTGGTGTGGTTGGTCTTACGCTGCTTGTTCTGGGATGTGCATTGCCAATGTTTGGGTAAGGAAGTAAATTTAGAATAATTTTTAATATTACTTATATTACATGTTATTTTTTGTATAAATAAAATCAAATTAATCATAACTTTTAGACTTTTAATTGTAAAAAAATTTGATGGTTTATTGAAAGAAATTTTTGTTTAGTATTTGGTGGCCATTGTTTGTCGTAATTTTCTATGTATTGGCTCCAATACCGTTATCAATAGCTCGGCGATCTCACGTTGACATGACTGGTACTTCAGCATGTATTGAGTTTGCATTGTTCATAACAACCGGCATTGTTGTATCAGCGTTTGCATTACCGATGGTTCTTGCACATGCTGGAGTGGTAAGTTTTTTAGGAATTTATCTGAGATTTTACTGTTGCTATTAATCATCGAAAGCGTATAAAGGATGTACTGGAGATTTAACTTTTACGGAAGGATTCATTCGAAATTAGGACAGTGCCACGTGACATACTTCATGTTATTTTCTTTGTTTTATTTGGAATGGTTTTGTTTTTCAAAAGTTTTGCATGTCTGGTGAATTTTTAGTTGTTGAGAAATGCATGATTTGCATGAATTTTGTCTCTCTTTAATTGAATGAAGTATTTATATGTATTGATTAGTCATAGGAATTATTTTGATAAAAGATGTGTAGCTGATAGATATAACCATCTGAAAATATAATTTGCCCAAAAACTTGCAATTTCTTTCCTTTTCTCTTTGTAAAAAAATTTTTTTAAATCGTCTAAGTTATGTTCTTTGGAGTATCGTAGAAAAAAAATTTTTTTTTTTTTGGAGTCTGTAAATAAGGATTACTTATCGGTGAGACTAGTTTATTTCTCATGTTGTTAAGGACGGTGAGTGCTTTTTTTAAATATTATTTGTCAATAAGCAGTCCACTTAACAATTAACTGGTTGGTAAGTTACTTGTTATTCTCACACTTATAGGTACATCTTCAATTTATATCTAGTGCCTAAACTTTTGATTTTCTTGGATTTAAATCTATTGCAATTAAAAGTTCAAAGGTATTAAATGTATGTGTGTCCTTCTGTAATAGTAAATGTTGTTGTGTGCGTGCTACTTTTTATTAATTTAGATTAAATGGTTGGCATGTTTATGCGCAAATCTTGGTTCTTTGGTGATGTTTTTGACGATTCTTAGTTATTTTTATTTACATCGGGAAGACGATGGTAGTGGATGGAACCAAACACTCTTTTGATTGATACTTTGGAAAATCGTTGTGGAAATGGATTATATTGAGTGAAAAGTGGTAATGCATGTTGTACTTTTCATTTGCAACATTTTTTACTGATAAAATTCGAAAATTTTAGGTTTTCATTTTTTTTTAATTCACTGAAGAAGTAATGTGCTGTCAAAAGGGTACTTTTCGTAGCTTGTTTAATGTTTCAATTGTTAGCCTATCTTATGATCAGTCGATTTGATCAATAAATGCATGAGTTTGCTTTTTTCTTCACATGTTTCTCGTTTTAAGGGATTTTGTTGTAACAAGCAAAGTTCAGAAATATCTGTTGACTTAATGTGAACAGTAAAATTTTCGAAATTTATTCTTTGCGTCAGCTTGCCTTTTGATAAGAAAACATGCATATTTCATAGGCTTTCATTGTTCTCAGTGTTTAATTTACGTTGTCTTTAGATGTTTAGTGTGATTAGCAATCATTTTTCGAAGAATGAAATGTCGTAAAGTGCTAATATTTGTATATTGTGTGTTTTTTATCAAAAGAGATTTAGAAGTCAAAATTTCTCTCTTCATTTGGAAATTCAAAATTAGATTTAAGATGAATGAAAATGTGGGAACGAGGCTATTTTGCTTCTATATTTGATCTGTACACTATTTTTCTGAAAATTCAGAATTGTATTAGATCATAATCTGGATCAAAAAAAAAAAACCACATTCTTCATTTATTAGTTATTAGTTTAAAGCACTTATATGCATATTGTATTACTTACAGAGTTACATGTCATTATTTCGCATGTGTTTTAGCTGATAATAGTTCTAAAACGTCTCTCACACTTCTTTTTTAAGTATTAAATAACTAACATATTAGTTTTATTGAAAATGAATTATTAGAAAATTTGTTTGTTATTTATTGACTTACTTATTTTCTCAATATGTACTTTCATTCTTTTTATTATTGGGCAACAATTTTTATCGATTACAGATATCTGGTCTGTCGTATTTTTTCGTGTTTCTCGCCAATATTGTTTGTTTTGGTGCAGTTTGGATATATTTCAAAGTGTTCAGCGAAGATGGCTCACAAGATATGTCACTTTGGTGAAATATTTTCCTTTCTTTTTCTACGCTTTCATTATTACGTTCCTGTTGAATTATCTCGATATATTGTTTTTTTGACACTATCATTTTTGAAGCTAGTATTCGCGAACTTCATCATACTTCATACTATGGGGCTTCTGGTATTTTCAAAATGAAAATACCAGATCAGATTTAAAATTTAATGTATTCCACTTAAAAATTTTGGGATGAAGAATATATAATAATGATAATGAAAAAGGATTATACGTAGGTTGAGAGATCCTCAGCTTAATTTAAACATATTAAAACGAAACATATGACAGCGGAAAGGAAAATATTCCAAAACTCTTTGGATTTCAGTGTTTGCTTTTCGATAAGAAATTTAACTACCTGTTCTAGCATCTTTAGCTTTGTTCCTTTCGAAATTCAGTGAATTTTTAGATACATTTAATGTGATCTATAACCACAATAACATTTAAATTATTTTGTGCGCAAGCGCAAGCTTCTTTGTATCACATACATGTGCAAGGTGTTTGCTGTGCAAATATATTTTATTAATTTGCTGTATATTTTCTTATGTTTAATTTTCGCAGCTTTCTTTCACCTTGACAATGTTTGTTTTGTATTTAAAGCTTCAAGAATCCAAAAAATAATGGTGGTATACAACTTTATCTGTATCAGGTAAACACAAAAGCAACCATTTCATTTTGCTGTACATTCTTGAATGTTAGAGCTATAAAGCATGTTATATCCTGAGATATCGCATATGGAAAAGCATGGAAAATACTTATAACAATATAACCGATTTATTTTTGACCGGAGAACACTCTCGATTCCTTAAAGTGTTTAGATTTCAGATCACAAGTTTTAATGGAGCTGAAACCAAGTGTTCGTTTTCCTGAAACGGAATTCGATATGATTGATAATATTACTATCACTGTACAGTATTGCTTGAGTGTAAGTACAGGAATTCATGAAAAATCTAAGCAAATCAAGATTGCAATATCAATTTGATTAAAACATCACTAAAGCTATTATCGTTAATCTAGTCACAAAGGTAAAATGGAATAACTGGGCAGTTTAACAAGATGGCCGTAATTAATGAATTTAGGATACTGACGTGTTCTATTTCTAACATTTCGAGAGAGATTCAGAGATATAAGAATTATTAACTTTAATCCTTAATAGTTCCTATTAAGTATTTGTACAGAATAGGAACATTTGATGGAGAAATATTTCATTGATCTTCGGGTCGCAAAAGTGTAAATTTCGCGATACATTCCATTATCCAAATTGGCGTAATAAGGCTGATAAATTTTTGCTTCGTAACCCGTTGTGGAATAGACTGGCCTGGCATATACACTACGAATAAACCAAACAGCTAAAATATTGAAATTATAGAAAAACCTATAAAAACAAATTCCTGAAAGTTATTTTCTAGTATGTGATCATACATAAGAAAATTTACCGTAACCTTGGTTTCTTGGATTAAAAAAGAGAATTAATTTATAAAAATTCAGTAGATTCAAATTCCCATAGTTTTGCCAACAGTGATGCGCCTTCTTACCTCATTTAAATTATTTCCTGCTCTTTTCGCATGATATGGCCTTAGTCCACTCTCGATATATTCCTCTATTTTGGGTTCTCTTCCAAGTATTACACCTCCAGCTAATCGAACTAGTTTCTTGACTTCATTTTCTCGATATGGTAAGTATTTGTGCTTGCAAAAATAAAAGTGACATCCTCGAAAAAGCTCTGGCTCCTGAAAATACATAACTTCGAAAATGTTCGTAAAATTCATATAGAAACTTAAAATTCTTTCAATATTTCTATTTCACTAATAAATTTGATCTACATCTCCCATCCCAATGTGATTAAATGATTACATGATCCCAAAGTGAAAATTTTTTGAGACTTCCAATGATTCCACAAAGCATTGCTGAATTATCTTTAGTTCACTAACTGATAAGTGAACGAAATTCACTTAATAGTTGACCATTTTTAGAAAATTCTTTAAGTCATCCCTGATGGATTCACTGCACAAAATCGTCAGTTAGACTTAACATATCAAAACAAAAGTCGCAAATTTGCATAACAGCGCAGAACTGTAGGACAAAGAGGAATAAGACAAAAAATAAGAACAAATTTCATTTCTCTTATCTTTTTTCCTTTTCTGAAATTAACAAAAATGATTGCTGTTTAAGAAAATCATTAGAAGCAAGTCACTGAGAACTAATTCCATTTCATCTGCTGATAAACAGAGAAGGAAAAAATTATCAGTGACAGAAACGTCTGGAAATCTGTTCTGTACTGCATATTTTAAACAAATAATAATATCGAAGACAGGAATAAATTGAAGACTGATGTTGTATCACTGTCAAAAATTATCATCGTAATTAAAAAATAACTACACAGGCAAACAAACCATTCTAGCATAATTTATTCTGGCTGTAGAACATGAATTTTTAGCAAGCAGTTGACCATTACGAATAATTGTTGAAATTTCATACAACTCTTCATCTACGATGTCATTTGCTTCCAAACATGCATTCAACCATTCACTGGTTAAAATATATTGTCCACGCAGCATAGCTTCCAAAATTTCAACTATAAAAACTATTAATTTTCTCACTTTCTACTTTTAATTCTCACGAGTTTATCATTCTGGTTGCCCTGAAGCTCTGAAACTGCAAAAATTTTTAAATAGACCTTACCATTGATTTCTGTTGCTCGGTTTTTCCCTGCTTGAACAACAAAATGTGTGGCATTTTCTAAATTCATAGTATTTTGTAACAGATCACTGAATGAAAGTTTGCCACGTTCAATGTTTAAATTCGGTAATGTTGTCGATAGGAAGACAGAATATTTTTGGATTTTCGAGAAGGATATACTGCAAAGAACATATTGCATTATTAAAAATCATTGTTTTAAATGCATTATTTCCTAAACGTGAAAATTTACGAGTAAATTTTTACTTATTATTTCAAATACCAGATCAAATTTGTCTCGATTGGTGCCGTAAAAAAAAAAAAAATACTTTCCTTTCTAATTCATAACAAATTTATCCAGACATTGAAGTCTCAGTAAATTATATCAAGAGAACATGTCTTCGTTATTGATCTACTCTAAAACTATACACTTCATCATGGCCATTTTTTGAACGGGCTAAGTTAATCGTACCCATTTGAATCGGATGGGAAATTCTGTCAAAAACTGCTCGCATTTCATCATCTTTAATCAAATCCATTGGTGTTTCATCCTATAATCCAGAATTCATTCCTCTATTTTCTAAAATTTTCAATATTTACAATATATATATATATATACTGAAGACAACTAGTAAAAATCAAAAAGAATTAGCTGGGTTAAACCATTTAATGGTTTAGAACAATTAAAATAAGCTTACTTTTAAGTTACGCGCTCGTCTATTTGCTCCCTTTGATAACAAGTATTCTACAACATCAACAGCCTGCCAACGCACAGCTGCGTGAAGAGCTGTTTCGCATAACTCTCCACCTACGTTAATTTTGATTAATTAAAATTTTCGAAGTTAATTATGCCTTCATATTGACATTTAGTGAACTATCACATAAAAAGGAACTACTCGATCATCCAATTCAGCACACCTTCCAGTTAAAATATGATCGAAATTTTTTAAACCAATTATGCTAACAATCTCTCAAACGAGATTATTTATTATGCCGCTGATGTCAGATTACTTCGTTTCAACAAATTTGACAAAATGATCAAAAATAATTTCAACTTTCAGCATAATTTACTGAAGTTATTTTAAATTCCAAAAATCATACTCTACCATGCGCATCGATGAGAGCACCATTTTCAATCAAAATTTTGCAAATTTCAGTGTAATTATGAGCTGCAGCATGATAAAGCGCTGTGAAACCAAGATTGTCACTTTCATTAGCATCTTCTCCATTCTTAAAAAAAAAAAAAATGATTTAAAAAAAAAAAATATGATTTAAAAAAAAAAAAAAAATGAAATATGATATCGTTATTATCTCTCAGCAGAAGAAAGTCATACATTTCTTCATTATAATCCTCATATCATTTCTATTTATCATGTTACAATAAAGAATAATCACCTTTAAAGCTTCCAAAAGCTTTTTTTTTGATCCGCGTATAGTTGCATTCACTAGATTATATTCATATCGTTGAACTGGTGATTTATGAGAATTTTGTGCTATTGTTATTTTTAATGGGATTGTACTTAGATTTTTAGCGCCCCAATTTTTCAATCCAAGTTCGGAATCAGTTGACTGAAAATTTCCTTTAAATGAGAAATATTCAAGTGTCAGAATAGATGCAGCATATTGTAACACTGAAATTCACTGAGGAAATTACTCTTCCGAATCATTATAGCTTTCAATGGTAAAACTCACTTATGATTAATTTACAGTCAAACATTAATAGAGATATTATTTTCAAAAACATACCATCCTTTTCTTTGCTACAGCTCTACCAAAAGTATTTCGGGGTGGTTCCTTGAAGAATTGAAATTTCTCTGGTTCATCATAAACACGTAATTGCTGAGTCATTATAACATCATTTTGGATAGAAGTTCTAGCAATAACAGTATCATTTAGTTTCGTGGATGGTGTAACATCGCCTGATAGCGAAACAAGGTCCAAAACATTACCACTCGAAACAGGAGATGTTCTAAGAACCGGTAAATTAATTCAATTCTTCACCAAAAATCTTTATTGAAAAACAAAATGGTTTTTTATTATTGCTGAAAATCAAAGTAAATTCAATCCAGAAAAATCGAAATTAGCAAAATATGACGTTGAACCTATATTTCAGAAAAACCAAACAATGCAAAGACTTACTCTGACGGTAATCCATTACGTTGCTCATTTATGTTGGGATGATTAACATCGTCTTCGATTTTAACACATTCCTGTGTAGAACAAAACTCTTCCACAGTTCTTCGCTGTTTATCTGTTTCAACTAGACTAAGCATAACTTGTCGATCATATTGGGAAATGGTAAACTAAAAATATTATCCAATATTGCTGCCTCTTTCAACTGAGTGTACATCAGAAATTAAAATATCGATATATTGATATCATTAAATAACATAACTTTGAACATGATGACGCCAAGAATAATGTTCAGTGCTTTAAGATTGCAACATAATTGAAGATCTGATATAAAACAACTTAAAATATAGAAAATAATTTAAAATATAAGCATGTTACTACCACCTTATTTCTGTCAAATATCATTGCAAATAAAATTTACCAGTATTTCTTATCAAAGAAATAATTTTACATCTATTTTTTTTTTTCATGCTTTAAAATAAACTGCACAGAAGGAGAACTAACGTCAGATAGAGTTTCTTTCAGAGATAAAAGATTTTGGAAAAGCTGATCAGCAAAAGTGGCGGACTTCATATGCTGTAATCCAACGGGTAGTAAACACTGTGGACATAATGGGAAAGACTTTCCATCGCAAATTGTGTTGACACATGTCCTGAAAAATGCATGGATAACTGTTTTACATGTATTCATCAAGACAAAATTTAAACACTTCACACACTTCTATATTCCGAATAACTCACACCTAGATTTTGTGGTGTTTTTTTTGGGTGGCGTTTTTTTTTCGTGGCCTCAGGAAAATATCTCCCCACCTTTCGTTGGATTTCAAAAGTATCAAAATTAGCATCACCAGAAATCATTATGTGGACAGTGTGAGACCTGGCATATTTTTATTAAAAACTGGTGACAATGGAATGTCAGTTATCATTTGACAGCGAGTGAAAATTTGAGGGTTATTAGGTAGCATTAAATATATTTGCCGCTTTGATTTTAAGTTGTGGAAAAGTCACTTTTATTCAGCGCTTCCAATAATCTATCTACAAGTCGAACATACATTTTCTAAATAGTATATTAAACGATAAAAAGTTGGGAATCATTGATATCTCGGAAATTTTATGAAAAAATTTTCCTTGAATTTCTAGTTTTAAAACACTTTGTCCTAAAGCAAAATTTCCAGATTATTGTAAAGCTAAACAAGAAATTTACCAGCAAAAAACATGCTTGCATGATGATCCAATAAACTGTAACTTATCCGATAGCTGATGACTGAAATTTGCAAAATTTAACAATAATTCAACAAATTCGTATAATAATTTGATGAATTTACAATCATTCGTTGAACTAGATATTCTACAGCAATAATCTACTAAATTTCAAAAATTCAACTGACAATTACTCACTTATACATTTTAAATTAAATATAATTATTTTGAAGAAAAAAAAGAAAGAAAGAAAAAACAAATTTCAATTTCTAGAAAATTAGTGAGAAATTAAAATAAACAAGAAATTTATGCATCATTTGATTGATTATAGTAAATACCATTGATCACAGCATATACTTTTCAGAAATTCTTCTGCATGATTCAATGTTGAAGCGAACATTACTTTACAACCTGAACCGTTCGAAGTAATAAATGTAATAGTTGATGTAGTCTAGAAATTGTAATGGAATCACTAATCCGGTTAGATCAGAAGTATTCCTGAAATTCCCGTACAGGAACTTCCGGCATACACGTATCCGTCTGATCAATCAAATACATCGACAGCTAAATAACCATAATTCTCACAATCAACGGTCTAACTTTTCAATTCATTTTTAAATTTAAATTTCTTCCCTGAGCCACTGTGCAACTTTTTGCATCCCAAAGCAAGTATAAGTAACTGCGTAAGTCATTGTTGTTTTTCATTTCTGATTTATCAACATTTGGATTATATGTTTGTGGATTTGATATAATATTGTTTGAATATTAAAATACTTTATATATAATATTGTTTAAACATTGAAATACTCACTTACTTGATTATTTATTTAGTTAAATTTAGTTAAAATTAAACATTTAGTTAAATTAGTTAGATCAAAATAGAAAATTTTCAATTCAAAAATTGCAATCAAAATTTCATTTTATAATAAAAATATTTTTTCATTTGTTTAATTAACTCATTAATTTAAAAGTTTTTGTCTTTTTTTTTAAAACTTACATTTGTTATCCAATATATTTGTAGTTTTAATATAAACATAGTCAATGAATAGAATAAAATTTGTAATTTAAAAAATTAACATACTATGAATACTTTGTTACTTACTTATTTACTTACCTATAATTTAATCACTAAATTTTATTCATAGAGAATTAATGCATATTTTTGTATTAACTTATTTCTATTCTATGAAAGTTTAATTAGAAAACAACTACTTTAATTTACCCAAGTGGTTAGGGAAGAATGGTTTTGAAATTTACCCATTTGATTTACCCGTACGATTTCAATTCATCAATTAAGCAGTAAGTGAACTAGAATGAATCCTTTCTTATTTTAATGATTTTTAAAAATTTTCTCTAATATTCAACAAATAATTCACTGTAATAATTTGTGTAAGGTAGATGATTGTGTTCTTTAGTAGAATAAAGTTTGAATTTTATTTTATTTTATTTTATTGTCAAAGAATTTCAGTTCAATTATCTATTGATAATTTAGGAAATTTTTCGAATTATGTTTGTGATAAGAAATAAAAATTGTTTTTATCAATTCCTTCATGCTCTGATAATATATATCTAAAATGCAATATATCTCATTTAGTAATTCAATAAATTTAATAAAACTTTATCGTAAATTACTTTTTAAATTATTCGTTGCAAAGTTGAATAAGAAAGATTAGCAAAACGAAATTAAATAATTTCATTTCAAATTTTTAAATATCATAGTTGCAAAATTAAAACATAAAAAATTAAAACTATTTGCCAAAAAAAAGAGAAAAAACAGCTTAAGAAATATTTTTATTTTAAAAGAATTTAGTTGTGTCAATTTTGTCTTTCTAATCCTTGAAATTTTGAAATAGTTTTTTTTTTTTTGTCAACAAAGAATTCTATTAATGTTTATCATAATGTTTTCTATCGCTTTCAATCATTTTACAGCAGCTTTATCTCATACTTTTTCTGGCGCACTTGTCGCACTAATTAATGATGTTTCCATTGATGAAAGCGGTTTATTGCCAATTTGATTTTTACGTCTAATTTGGCATATATCAACAATTCGTCTACCATATAGCTGAAAAAAAAAATATTGTGATTTTAGTCTAAAAAAAAATTTTGAGTTAACTTTTTATTATTTCACTGATAATAAACACTCAGTTGTAAAAGTTTATGAAAAATGCTTAGAATTAATTCGAATTACTTTTTGAGGAAAAAAAAATTTTTTTGAAGTTTTTAGAAATTTTTGTTAACGAATTTATTTTAACAGTAAAAAAAAAAAAAAAAAAACAAAGTAAGACTAATTTTAGGAATGTGATGTGATTAGCATTTTTCTCGAGAGAAAATTCTCGAGAGAATCAATAACTATCAATAGTTAATGGACAGATTGATAATTGCTAATTAGGGAATCACTAAGAATTTTATCATATTAAAAGCTTATCATTGATAATTAAAATTTAACATACACTGATATTATCATAAAATTCGATACTCAAATAACAGAGCATTCCAATCAATAGCATTCCTAATGAAATAAGTAAAAATTGTGTGATATTTGTAAAACGGATCAGGATAAGTCCTAAACCAAAACCGGTTGATTCCCAGAATCGATAATTAGCAAATGCAGCTTCAAGATGACTAGATGATAGTGCTATCCATAATCCTATAATTAAAATTATTATTTATCAATTTTTCATTTTTAATTTTTTTTTTTCTCGATTCCTTTCATTTTCTTTCCTTTTCTTCTTCACTTTTCTCTTTTTTGTCATTGTTTTTTTTTTTCGTTCTTTAAAATTTAAATTTAAAAAAAAAAGTTTTAATTATTTATTAAATTAATTAAAGAAATAAAAATTCCAACCACTAATCTGAGTATTCCAGACACCATCAGCCATGCCTAAAACACCAACAATAGCATAGAATAATGATGTATCACCAGGATTTAAAGGCCAAATCTAAAATTAATAATAAAGTTAAAGTTTGAAGATGAAAATTAAATTGAATAGATTAATATCAAACCGGATTTTTGTTACCGGATTATATTGTTACCGGATCAGATATTTATTCATTTTAAATTAAGCAATTATCATTATCATTTTCTTTAGCAATCAAAAAATGATAATGATATGAAATTGAAAAATAAAATGAAAAAAAAAAATGATTTTGAAAGTTGGGAAAGTTATACTTTTTGATAATATTAAACCGGATTTTTGTTACCGGATTATATTATTACCGGATCAGATATTTATTCATTTTAAATTAAACAATTATCATTATCATTTTCTTCAGCAATCAAGAAATGATAATGATATGAAATTGAAAAATAAAATGAAAAAAAAAAATGATTTTAAAAGTTGGGAAAGTTATACTTTTTGATAATTTCATATTTTTTCATCAAATTAAAATTTGATAAATGAAACTTATCAGAAGTGTTAATGATACAAGCATACTGATAACAGCACCAAAAACAAATAAAGGCATTCGTCCAAATAATTTCATTAATGGCCCAAAAACTAGGCTACAAACAGCATCTGCTACACCAAATCCTGTCATTACGAATCCAATTTGGCCAATACCAAGGCCACAACCAATGTAAGCCTTTTAAAAAGTAATTGTTAATTAATTACTTTGGTTATTTGACAAAAAAATTTTCATCTATCAACAAAAGAACTAAAGAAAAAATCTCTATTAATTAACTTTATTATCTATCATGAAACTATCATCTTTCAATAAAACAATAATTTAAATGTACTAATTAATTTTATTATCTGACAAGGAAATTTCATCTGTCAATAAAACAATTAGCTAATTTTATTATTTGACAAGGAAATTTTATCTGTCAATAAAACAATTAATTAGTTTATTAACTTTATTATCTATATGAAACTAGCATGAAACTATCATCTTTCAATAAAACAATAATTTAAAAAAAAATGTACTAATTAATTTTATTATTTGACAAGGAAATTTCATCTGTCAATAAAACAATTAACTAATTTTATTATTTGGCAAGGAAATTTCATTTGTCAATAAAACAAGAACTATAATTTCTAAAAAAAAAAAAATAGAAATAGAACTAAAAATTACTTTTGTATAGAGGCCTACAACAAATGCTTGTTCAACACCACTAAAAAGTGTCAAAGGTACAAGTAGCAGTGATTTAGGATAAGTAAGATTCCGAAATATTGCTTTACAAATATCTGTTGAAAAGAATGGTGCATTTAATCTGTAATTCAATAATTTTATCATTTAAAAATTTTTAAAGTAATTTTATTTATACCTTTTTTTTTTTTTTTTAGAAGAAATCTTTTTAAATTTTCAAAAAAGTTAAACGAAAAATTTTGTTTTTGTTTGAAATACTATTAATCGTTCTATTATAAAAATGTTAATTAAATTATTATTTAATCACAAAATTTCCAATTACATTTTTATTTATTTATTTATTTTTTGGTAATTTATCACAATTTGTATTAATGAGCATAGTTTAGACTAAAAGAAAAATAATGGAAAGTTTTATGATAAAAAATTTTTAATTTAAATTTTATTAATTGATAAGTAAATATTAGAAAATCATTGAACTTTTTCCAGCATTTTCTTTTATCAAATATTTTTTGTTTCACTGATAAATTTTATTATCTGCTAGTAATTCTTTATACTTTTTGAACAATCAATCATTTTACAAAAAATTTTTATAAAATATTTGTAAACGCAATTATTTTTTAAAAAAAAAAAAATATTTCACAGACTTTTGAGTTTATTCGAAATAATATTATAAATATTTTGTTGATATTAACTTTAACATTGGTTTTATTTATTCTAATTAATTAATTTATTAGTATTTGAAATAATTTAATTTAACATTTCCAAATATGCGAGTACTTTTTATTTTTCGATTTAATTTAATATTTTCGGTCATATTTTAACTAATTAATTTATATGTATTTGAAATAATTTAATTTAACATTTCCAAATATGCGAGTACTTTTTATTTTTTGATTTAATTTGATATTTTTGGTTAAATTATGCTTAACATTTCCGGAAATATTACATCGTTCCGTTTGACAAGAAAAACGGAAAAAGAAGTGAAATATTTCAAACCTGGAAATTTCATCTTTTCTTAGTGAATTCAAAAAAAGTAGCACAATCATAAGTGCAACAATTGTGCAACAAAAATAAATGCCACAAAGTGACAAATAAACATTTTGCGCCGGGCGCTGTAAATTTTCAATTGCTTGCTTACTTAGGTATGATATATTATCACGAAATAAATGACCACAACTGAAATTTGCATATTTTAAATATTAATTTTATTCATTAATTGAATAATTTTTTTTTTTTGTAAGCAAAAAAAAATTTTAATTTAAAAAGAAAAAGAAATAAATTTACATTTAAAAAATGACTAATCAAAAAATAAATAAATATTAATAAAACTAATATACAAAAATTTAAAGCTATGCTATATGCCATCAAGAAGTTACAGAAAATAAAACAAAAAAAAAAAAATGTTAAATTTGAAGAAATAAAAGAATGAAAAAAATTTGATACCATTTTTGCACCTGATCTTCTAATTGATAATAACCGGTTGAAGCGGTAAGAATAACGGATGAAATAAGATTACCAATTACCTGGCCTAAATGTAGTACCATAAAGAAGTAACCAAAAAACCTGAAATATTTTAATGCAAAAATTATAATTATAATGCCTGTAACATCTTAATTATATAATAATTGATTTCCAATATTTTAATACAAAGTTACAGTTACAATGCTTTGCCATTTTATTTATTTAATAATTGATTTCCAGTATTTTAATACAAAATTATAATTATAATGCCTATAACATTTTAATTATATAATAATTGATTTCCAGTATTTTAATACAAAGTTATAATTACAATGCTTTGCAATTTTATTTAATAATTGATTTCCAATATTTTAATACAAAATTATAATTATAATGCCTGTATCATTTTAATTATATAATAATTGATTTCCAATATTTTAATACGAAATCATAATTACAATGCTTTGCCATTTTAATTATCTAATAATCGATTTCAAATATTTTAGTACAATTTTAATAAAATTATAACTACGATGCTTATTTAATAATTGATTTTCCTATTTCAAAAATAATTTATATTTTATTCCGAGAAATTTGTCTAATATAAGTAGTAATAATAATAATATGAATACCTAATAATAACGACATTTTGCGCTTCAATATTTAATTGCGCATATTTTGTTCCACATTCTAAAATGTAAACACATTTTGCTGCCCAAAGACAACTTCCGGCACATCCGGCAAGAATAGAAGCTGGAATAAGCGAGTAATATCTATAAAAGATGTTATATAATTATATAAATGTTTTTTTTTTTAATTTTTAAAGTATTTCTATTTTTTAATTTATTATTAAAGAATATTGGATAAAATAAAATATTTAATTGAATACACAAATAATAAAAAAAAAAACTTAAAAAAAAGCTTTTGATAAGAATGAAATGATATGATATGATATGATATGATAAACATTGCTATTTTCTTGATATATTTTAATTTTCTTTTATAAAAATTATTTTATGCTAATTTTAATAAAAACTTACTTAGGTAGAAAATTTGAAAGCATATAAATCATAAATATTCCTGATGATGCGATTAATGTACGTTTACATCCAAGACGATTCAAAATGAATGATGGAACAAATAAATATGATAATGATAAGCTGATATAAAAGATTCTAAAAATTTTTAATAAAACTTTAAAAAACCAAAACCAAAACCAAAAAAAAAAAAGAATTTCATTTCAAATAATTTTAATGTTTTCAAAACAAAAATATTTGATGTTAGATTAATTAATAATGCTATCAGTGTGCTAGTAAAATGTTTAAGAATTTCATTTCAAATAATTTTAATGTTTTTAAAAAAAAAAAAAATTATTTGATGTTAGATTAATTAATGAAGCTATCAGTGTGCTAGTAAAATGCTTTTGTTTGATAAAAAAAAAATATTATAAATTAAATTTAATATAAAATTATAAAAATAAATAGAAACATACGAAAGGCTATCTGTTCCCAAACGACCATTTATTGATGATTGTAAATTTTGTAAACCATGAAAAGCAGTAAAAAGAAATAAAAATGCTAAGCTAACAATCCATAAATTTACTCGAATTTTTCTTTTTGCTTTATCAGAACGATATTTCTCGGAGCCAGACAAAAGCGCACGGCGTCTTTTTCGAATTAATTTTGCAGCAAAACCTTGGCTAAAAATTAATTTATAAATATTTCAAATTCATTTCAAATTTTGAGTTTTTTTTTTTTTTGCTTATTTTATAAATTTTATAAATTAAAAAATTGAAATATAAATTTTCATTCCTGAGTAAGATAACTCCTGATGGTTCCGTATCATCAACTGATTCAATACTGGTTAAATGATAATCAAAATCTCGTATTCTTGTCCTTCTGCTAATCATACGACGTCTTGAGCCATGAATTGGACAAAATGGATCATAAACATAAACACGTTCAATTTGATTGTCCAATGATTCAGGATCCAGATCCGGATCCGGTTGTTTACTGTTGTACAGTGAATCACCACGAAATAAATAAGCACTAAAGAAATATGAAATTTTCATTCATTTGAGTTACACGTTTTGTTAGCATTTTCTAAATTAGTGAAAAATTTAAAAGATTAAATTTTTAAGATTTAATTTAAGAATAAAATTTTTAGAAATTAACAAATACCATTTAGTGTTAATTTCATTTTCACGAAAAGATGATTGATAGTTGGATGCCGGTTTAGCTACCGATAATGGCGGTGATGATAAACCGGATGATTGCTCATCAATTGTAAAAATTGGTTTTTCCGATGATCTAGTGGTGGTGATTGAGTGTTGATGATGATGTGACAATGATGTCTTCAAAATTGGTGACGATAATTCCGAAACTTTTGATGTTTGATCCACAATAATATTAGTACTTTTAGAATGTCCAATTTTTAATTTATTCATTAATTTGCTACTCATTTTGCGAATTCCAAACCTTTAATAAAGCATTTGCAAAATTTTTCAAATAAGAATATAAAAATCATTTAAATTGATAAAAAAAAAGAAAGAAAGAAAATATTAACAATTACGATAAATTAGGATTAATCTTTCCATTTAATAATTAAGTTAAAAAACTCAAATAATAACATTCGAAGTTTTTTTTTTTTATTTTCAAAGATTAATTCAAAATGATTGAATTTAACATCTTAAATGCTCTTATGTTATAATCTGAAAAGCGTAGTATAAAGGAAATAAATGAAATAAGTAATTAAGTAAAGAGTAGTATATAGGAAATAAATGAAATAAGTAATTAAGTAAAGAGTAGTATATAGGAAATAAATAAAATAAGTAATTAAGTAATTAAATGATAGATACTTTCAAGTTCAATTTTAGTATCATAATTATTATCAATAAAAAAATATCCATAAACTTACATAATATTTTTTCTCTCCGATTCTTTACGAACCATTTCATCAAGTATTTCGGAAATTTTCTCCGGCGGTAATTCAGCTGCATCAGCTACCGTTTCAACATCAACCAATTGTTGATTAAACTAAAATTGATGGTAATTTTTTCCTTTTTTTTTTTAATTTTTCAAACTTACCAATAGTAATTTAAAAATTTTGAAAATTAATTATCATTTCATTTTATTTACATTTTTAAGTGATAATATGTAGCTAATTACTATTTAATTAATTAATAGTGATAATATGTAGCTAATTACCAATTAATTAATTAATAGTGATAATATGTAGCTAAGTACTAATTAATTACTAATTAGTGATAATATGTAGTTAATTACTAATTAGTGATAATATGTAGTTAATTACTAATTAGTGATAATATGTAGCTAATTACTAATTAATTAATTAATTAATTAATAGTGATAGTATGTAGCTAAATACTAAAATTAAATAAGGTTAATATATTAATTTCATTTAAATTTCGATTTCTCTCTATCAATCATTCTAAATCAATAAATGATTGGGTAAATATGCAATTATATTGTGATTTAACTTACCTATCAATAATTTGTACTTTTTTTTTCTCAACTATTGTTACTAATTACTTTTATGAAATTTAATACATGTAAATGATTAGCATTACTGATTAGTTCAGCTTATATAACAAAATAATTAACTTAATTAATTAATTAATTAATCAATTAATTGATTAAGTAATTACATCATAATTAAAGAAGGATCGTGTTGTAGGCTGTTGAGTTAATGATTTCTCGTGTGGATTATCTTTTACTAAATTCCATATATTACGTTTATCCATATTCTGCATCTGATTGCTCTTTCTATTCCTCCTAAAATTCAAATTTTTATCACTGATAAAGCTCAAACTTATCACAAATTTTAATTTTGTTCTATTTCAATTAACTAATTAATCAATCGATAAATTCATTTCAAAAAAAAAAGGAAAAAGAAGAAAGAAAATCAATAATCATTTATAATTTATTGATAAATTAAATTAATTAATAATAATAATAAAAATATAAATTAATTCAAAATGGAATGTGCAAAATATTATATCAAAATTTGAGCTAACAAACAGAAATATTAATTTATAAATTCGAAAACTGAGCTATTAGTGTGGCAGCGAAGATTGAAAAAGAATGAAATGTCGTTAATAGCTTCTTTCTTCAGCTAATATCGAACAAAGTTCGACAATTTTTCGAGCATTACAACAAAAATTGAGCATTTTCTTTCTTTTTTTTTTTTTTAAAAAAAAAAAAATTTAACAATGCTAAGCATTTTGTGTAAACAAATTTATTTACTTCAATTTTAGACTAAAATTTAAGGAAAAGAAAAAAAACATTAAATTTTATTTTGATTTAAATAATATATATATTAAAGCAAAAAAAAAGAAAATGAAAAAGAATGAAAGTAGTTAGAATAAATAAAAATAAATAAATAAATAAACAACTATTACAACACTTTAGTTAATCATACAATAATTATTATTTCTATTTATTTATGTTTATCTCAAATATCAATTATTAGGTTTTCTACCCATTGTTTTGGGTTATATCTTCCTTAAAATACTACCCAACTCGGAGGGTAAGAAATAAAATTTTCCTTTGTATAATAGAAATGAATTTTTTGTTTTCTATAAATAAATAAACAACTATTACAAGACTTTAGTTAATCATACAAGAATTATTATTTCTATTTATGTTGTGTCTCAAATACCTATTACTAGATTTTCTACCCATTGTTTTGGGTTTTATCTCCCCATAAAATACTACCCAATTCGAAGGGTAAGAAATAAAATTTTCCTTTGTATAATAGAAATGAATTTTTTGTTTTCTATAAGTAAATAAAAGTTTTCGGAAGCTAAACAAAAGTTAAAATGCAACAAATTTTTTACTTCTGGAATTACGTATCTTTAAAATAAACATTGAAAATTGATATCATTGATATCAATTTCTCAGAGATTATTTTACATTTCTTTGATTAACTGTGGAATTTCTTTTTTTTTTTTTATTTTTCTCTCAGCCAATAATTTTATTTTCTTAGTTATAAATAAATTTTTTAGTTGATTAAAGGATTTTTATTTTTTTTTTTTTTTTGTTTGTTTATTTTCATCAAAAGTTTTTTATTCTTTTTGAAATAAAATAAAAGCTTTTAAAATTTATTTCACTTCTATGATTACATTATGATCTCTTAGATCAATTCTTTATCATAATTTTATTGCATTTATTGGGTAAATAATTTTTTCTTTGCTAATAAAAGGTTTCTTACTTTTTATTTCTGGAAAATAAAATTAGAAAGAATTATAATAAATAATTTAATAAAATACTTTTTGTGAAATTCTTAGATAACATTTCATCGCTCTTTGATATTTTGATAATTTTTCAAAAATATTTTCGGCAATTCAAAATAATATTAATAATTTAAATACAACAAATTTTGCTATCGCATATTTTTATTTTTATTACTAATTAATAATATATATTGAATTTTTGATAAGTAAGAAGAAAAAGTAATTTAATTACTTATTGATAAGTGCAAAAAGATGCATTTCTTTCTTAAATTTCGTTTCGTAAACATTTGAGAAAATTTTTTAGGAAAAATTTTAGGAATATTTAAAGTAATATTTGATCATTTTTTTTTTGTTAATTAATTGCTGTACGTAATGCATGATTACAGTACAATGATTATCAAATGCAGAAGCGCAATGATTCATAAGTCATTTCCGCCCATAAATGATAAATGATTAAATTTTACAAAAAGAAATTTGAAAAAAAAAAAAAAATCATAAACTGAACAAATTAATTCATAGCGAATAATAAATCAAAATGTAATAAAATCATTTACAATATTATTGTGATAAGAAAATAATTTGATTACTTTTAATCATTTTTATAAAAAGATACAATTTTTTGATCAGCAAAATAAAGCGCTATTATTTCTTTATTTTTTTTATTTTTATTTATTTATTTTTTTGCATGAATAAGAAAACATTATCATACATATGTGAAAAGTGTCACCTAATTTTGTTAGCACTAAAAATGTCAACGACTAGATTATAGGATCTGAATTTGTTGACAAACACCTCTGATTTGTGTCAATTATTGATCAAAAAATGATGTTGTTGACAAACACCTCTGATTTGTGTCAATTATTGATCAAAAAAGGTCGATTATTGATCAAAAAAGGTCAATTATTGATCAAAAAAGTAAATTTGTTGACAAACACCTCTGATTTGTGTTAATTATTGATCAAAAAATGAATTTGTTGACAAACACCTCTGATTTGTTTTAATTATTGATCAAAAAATGAATTTGTTGACAAACACCTCTGATTTGTTTTAATTATTGATCAAAAAATGAATTTGTTGACAAACACCTCTGATTTGTGTCAATCATTGATCAAAAAAGGTCGATTATTGATCAAAAAAGGTCAATTATTGATCAAAAAAGTAAATTTGTTGACAAACACCTCTGATTTGTGTTAATCATTGATCAAAAAATGAATTTGTTGACAAACACCTCTGATTTGTGTCAATTATTGATCAAAAAAGGTCGATTATTGATCAAAAAAGGTCAATTATTGATCAAAAAATGAATTTGTTGACAAACACCTCTGATTTGTGTCAATTATTGATCAAAAAATGAATTTGTTGACAAACACCTCTGATTTGTGTCAATTATTGATCAAAAAATGATGTTGTTGACAAACACCTCTGATTTGTGTCAATTATTGATCAAAAAAGGTCGATTATTGATCAAAAAAGGTCAATTATTGATCAAAAAAGTAAATTTGTTGACAAACACCTCTGATTTGTGTTAATTATTGATCAAAAAATGAATTTGTTGACAAACACCTCTGATTTGTTTTAATTATTGATCAAAAAATGAATTTGTTGACAAACACCTCTGATTTGTTTTAATTATTGATCAAAAATGAATTTGTTGACAAACACCTCTGATTTGTGTCAATCATTGATCAAAAAGGTCGATTATTGATCAAAAAAGGTCAATTATTGATCAAAAATGAATTTGTTGACAAACACCTCTGATTTGTGTCAATTATTGATCAAAAAATGAATTTGTTGACAAACACCTCTGATTTGTGTCAATTATTGATCAAAAAATGAATTTGTTGACAAACATCTCTGATTTGTGTCAATTATTGATCAAAAAATGAATTTGTTGACAAACACCTCTGATTTGTGTCAATTATTGATCAAAAAAGGTCGATTATTGATCAAAAAAAGGTCAATTATTGATCAAAAAATGAATTTGTTGACAAACACCTCTGATTTGTGTCAATTATTGATCAAAAAATGAATTTGTTGACAAACACCTCTGATTTGTGTCAATTATTGATCAAAAAATGAATTTGTTGACAAACACCTCTGATTTGTGTCAATTATTGATCAAAAAATGAATTTGTTGACAAACATCTCTGATTTGTGTCAATTATTGATCAAAAAAGCTCGATTATTGATCAAAAAAGGTCAATTATTGATCAAAAAAGTAAATTTGTTGACAAACATCTCTGATTTGTGTCAATTATTGATCAAAAAAGGTCGATTATTGATCAAAAAAGTAAATTTGTTGACAAACACCTCCGATTTGTGTCAATTATTGATCAAAAAAGGTCGATTATTGATCAAAAAAGGTCAATTATTGATCAAAAAAGTAAATTTGTTGACAAACACCTCTGATTTGTGTCAATTATTGATCAAAAAATTGTTGTTAGGAATGAAAAGTGAACTAAAATTGTGTAAATAATTAAACAAACTAAAAAATGAATTATTAACCAAAGGTAAAATATGATTTATTAATTGCAGAATATTAAAATTTGTACGATTACAAAAATAATTTGTATTTATATCAAAAAAAAAACAAAACAAATAATTTAAGAGTGTAAACAATTTGTTATGTGAAATTTATCAACAAATTCTTCTAAAGTTTTAAAAATGAAATTATTGAATATTCCAAGAAATATCATTTAGAAATTAATAGCTTCTTCTTATAGTTATTTATTGAATATTTTCAACAGACAAATGCTAATTTTCAAATTTTTGAATTCTTTGTTAACAAGAAAATTAAAAATTCATTCATTTATTATTTTGTAAAAAATAAAATATTGAAATTTTAATATATTTGTTGTAAATTTAAATAATATTTATTTTTAACTTTTCAATAATTCATATTTCGATCAGAGTAAAACGAATATCATTGAGAAAACAAAATTAAATATCTGTCAACTGATAAAGTACAAAATCATTGATTAATCACTGGCAAATTAACATTATAAGCATTTTCCTGAAACTAAAAATCCGATTATTCTACCGGATTTCATTGTTTTCATTATTCTATCCGAAAAGAAACTAATGAAGCATTCCGTATATTTCAAAATATCATTTCACGAATAATAAATCAGAAATTTTTATCTTATTTCAGTAAGATTAATAATTGATAATTGCTTCCGGTTACTAACTGTTCATTGCTATCCATCCGGTAATTCTTTTCCGTTTAGTCGGACTGATTGGGATTTTAAAAACGGAATGATTAATAGTGATGAATAAGAGAGAAAAAATTACATTATACTTACTAAACAGTTTCTTCAACAATCAATAAATTTCATATTTGGTTGCTTCTTTACCGCGGGTATCCATTGGATCGGAATGGTTGCAGCACGTGAAGTAGGGTCACGTAAGAAGTTAATAGGTTATCACGTATCGAATACGTCCTTAAATCTTGTCATTAAGAAAGTACGCTAAATGATAAAATAAAAGTAATACTTTATCTGTCATTAATGTTGCTCTATTTATCCTATTCCAATAAAATATATTTAAAAGAAATCATAAATGTCAAGGTTAAAGGTTAGGGTTAAAGGTTGAGGTTAAAGGTTAGGGCTAAAGGTTGAGGTTAAAGGTAAGCTACTGATGTGAAAAAGAATTCCTGAAATATCAAAAATATTGAAATTGGAAAATTTTAAATCGATAATTCTTCTAGGGTCATTCTCATATTATTATTGTTGTAACAAATTTCAATCCATTTATCCGTTAATTTGACCTCTTATTAAACTTTGACCCATTTTTTTGACCTTTTCACTAACTCTGTTAATTAGGCAACGATCATTTCGTTGGGCAAATTTCATATTCCTATCGCAACAGAAATAAATTTAACAATTTTATTTGTAACTCAAAATGCTATCAATTCACATATGTGACAATAAATTAATGTGACAAAATTTCATTTACCCGCCAGAATATCATTTCGGGTATTTCATTAAAATTTAGTAAAATTGGGTAATGCTAAAATCTTTCAAGAAATTTCTACATTGCAACAAAATTTTATAATTTTTGCAAAATATGAGCACAGTAATAATTTGAAAAATTAAATTTAATAAAATGTATGATTTATTGAAATTTAATGATAAAAGAAAATGATAAAATATTAGAAAGGATTAATTTGCATATTCCATTCTGTTTAGGATATATAAAAGAGAGAGAGAGAGAGAGGGAGAAAGAGAGAAAGAGGGAGAGAGAGAAAGAAAATATATAAATTACCTTGAAGGTAATTTATATATTTTCTCTACTAAAAGCTCTATCTAATGCATTATATCAGCAATTAATTTCTCTCTCTCTCTTTCTCTCACCCTCTCTCTCTCTTTCTCTCTCTCTTTCTTTATATATTCAAAAGATAATTGCAAATGAAAAATTGATGATAAATGAAGCGGTAAAGTAATAATTTAACGATCTATCTATGCACATAACATCGACAGATTATTAAAGTTAAGAGCAGAAGAGATAATTTACAAATAAAGGGAAAAGTTTTTTGATGATAAATTACTTTCGGTTACTTTAAAGAGTTACTGATAAAGTTAGATAGTTTACTGATAAGATAGTTATCACTATTAAATATAATCTATAATCATTACATTTACTTATGAGATAATACTTTTTTTTTGTACTTTTTACTTTTAATTAAAACAATGAATAATTGTAATATTTATTATAATTAAAATGTTTATTAAAAAAGTATATTTGCGTTCAGAAATTGACAAAATTTTATATTTAAATAATTTGAATAAATTTTTATAAATTTATCGATTTAAAATCATTTTGGTTTATTTATTTGAGAAGACTAATGGATGACACATGAATTAATGGTTGTGACATTTCTTTTTGTGCTAAATTTTTAAATAATTTATTTGTAGAGTATTTCATTTGATGTGTGCCGAAAAGTGGAATGGATTCATTCCACTTTTCGTCACAGACCAATCATTCCATCACAATCTATCATCTATTCAAAAGGAAAACTACTAGTGACGATGAAGAGAGATGAATAAATTATTAAAAAGTTTAATTTTAAAAAAATAAAAATTGAATAAATTAAATATTTAATTGGTTTTTATTTAAAATTAATAAACTTAATTACTTACGTGTTTGAAATGATTTAATTCATTAATTAATATGTATCATTGAATCATAGATCAAAGTTATTGCAAGAAATTTGCTATATCAAAAGTATGTCAAAATTTTTTTCCACATACTTTAGTTTATTCTCGACTATGCATCGAGAATAAACATATTTGTATTAATTTTATTATTAGAAATGATTAATTCTCTGTTAAGAAGATAAAAATTCTGCAATATTTAATTTTTTTTTTTTTTTAAATTAAATGCTATCACTTTTTTCTATTGAAGATAAAAATTACTAATTGATAATTTAAATTTTAGTCTTAAAATGCAGTTTTTTTTTGCATGGCTAACGAAGAATGTTCTCATTAGCGTTCAAATATAATTTTAATCGTAAATTCATTATGAATTAAATCATTTCAAATACATAAATAATTAAGTTTATGGAGAATTAAAAACATTGATAATCAAAAAAATTAATTTAACTTAAATAAGAAATTAAAATGATACTGGTTTAATTTTAATTTTTTTTATCAGCTTAAAAAAAATTTTTTTTTCTTCTGTCATTGTGGTATGTGACAAACAAACATAAATTAAAAAAGGAAAGCAAATAAACACAAAACTACGATAAATTAATTACGGATAATTTATAGTTTGATAGTTTTAATATAAGAGAAATTTAATTTAATTTTATTTTTCTTCAGACATATAACTTATATTTAATTAATTCATATTTAATTATCATTCGAACATATAATTCATATTTAATTATAATTCGAACATATAATTCATACTTAATTAAATCATACTTAATTATCATTCGAACATATAATTCATATTTAATTATAATTCGAACATATAATTCATATTTAATTAATTCATACTTAATTATCATTCGAACATATAATTCATATTTAATTAATTAATATTTAATTATAATTCGAACATATAATTCATATTTAATTAATTAATATTTAATTATAACTAATGATAAAATGAGTAAAGTAATTTTATTTTTAATTGTATTTTTATTGTTGTTGAAAGCATAAATAAATTGAATTAAAATTTTGCTGAATTATTGCATTTTTATTTTCTGTTCAAATTCGATAAATTAATTCCAAAAAAAAATAAAAGTTAGCTCATTTTCAAATCATTGTAGCATATTTTTAATTTAATATTTCAATTTACAATTTCTTAATTATAAAATAAATAAAAAAATTACTTAAATACCAATTTATTAACTCTTCACTAATAAATCTTGAAATTTGCATATATTTTTCATACAAAATTTTTATTTTATCAATTTAACATTTTATAAAGATTTAAAAATGCTTAATTTTATTTTGATAATTTAACTGAAATTTAGTTCCTTCAAATGACACAAAAATGATTTTACTCTTTGCCATCTTTTTTTATTTTTGCAGCGTTTGTATTATTTTGTTGAAGAATATTTTTTTTTAAAAGACTAAAATTCAAAAGTTCAAATATTTCATTTAAATATAAATTTTATTAATTGATTACGAGAATTTCTTAAATGAGAATTTTAATAGAAATTGATGATATTGAAATGATGGAAAGAGCAAAATATTCAAACTGAGATTTGCATTTATCAGAAATCATCGATATTTTAAATAAAATAAATTTGAAATTTTTATGTTAACTGTTGAATTATTTATTCAATTAGATTAATTTGCTTTTTTATTATTTATAATATAAAACTGAAAATTATAAATGAGTGTAATTTGTATTGAATAATGCTTAATTAAGTTTATAATTTGAAAAGAAATGAAACTTTTTTTCCATTGTTTCCATTGTATTTCAATTCTTATTAACATCAAATTTAAATTTGAGATTTGATAATTTGATTATTCTAAAATTTTTTTTTCTTTTTTTTTGAATGATATCATTATCAGACTTTCTTGAGTTAACTGATAATTCGAAATGTTAACTGTCAAGTGGCCACTTTTTAACTGATTTCCCGGTTTATCATCAAATTAAGTCTTAAACTTTTAGATTTAATGAAACTAACTTAAAAAAATGCCAAATGATAACTTGTTTCTTGCTTATCACATCAATTTCGATCTGATTTTAAAGAAAAATTTCAAAAATTTTAATCAAATAAAATTTTGTAAGCGATAATTTGACATATACAAGTAAATCTGCTACAAAACTTTGATTTCTAGCATCAATACTATCGTTTGTTTTATAAAATAACAAAAAATTAATGATATCTGATCTGCCTGATAAGATCATATTTTAGGAGTTCAATCATTCATCCAGAAATTGATCTTATCATTCTTGTGGGATTATTACTTTTGGGTACAATACAAACAATAATAACAAAACCTATTTTATCATTTTCAAATTATATAGACATTTGTGATATATGTGATAAAATTCCTTCATAAATATATTCAAAATATTATCCAGTTATTAATTTCTAATTTAAAATTCAATTATTTGCAGATCAGAAATGCGAAACTTTCATGTGTTAATTTTATTACTAGTTCAATTTGTAAATTCACAACCAGAAATTTGTGGTCGTTCTCATAATTTAGACAATCTTATCGATAATGGTAGAGTTATCACTGTATGTTACTTTCTTTTTGTTTTAATTTTATATTTAAAAAAAAAAAAAAATCTCTTTTTTTTTGTTTTACTAACATTTACTTTCCTTTAATGTGTAATAAAATTATATATTTCGATAGAATTTGAGTGAGAAAAATAAGCAAATTATGCTAATCTCTTATTTTTCGAAACATAAATGTAAAAAAAAACATAAAACATAGCTAAATATAAATATAAAAATAAAATAATTAGAAAAGTTTAACTTCATTTCTAGTTTATATTCTAAATTTTAATTTCTATTTTTTTGAGTTTGTTTTAATAACATTTACATTCCATTAATTTGGAATAAATATGCATTTTAGTAGATTTTAAAGGATGACAATAAGCAATTATAAATGCTTTTTTTTTTCGAAATATAAATGTGAAAAACGTAAAATATAACTAAATATAAAACTAAGACAATTAAACAAATTTGTCATTATTTTCATTTTTCATTCTTTCTATTCTTTCCCTTATTTAACCGTAATTAATCGCAATTGTTGCATACGTGAATTTATACGTGAATTTATACGTGATCGGAAAGATTAATACAGTTGCAGCAGCGTCGCGTAGTCGGAGGTAACGAGTCCACACCACACGTATGGCCTTGGACCGTACAATTAATTTACGCCGAAACAAAAATTCATCGATGTGGTGCAGCACTTTTGAGCGATGATATTATTATCACTGCAGCACATTGCTTCTCTCGAAGGTTTACTTTTAATTCCTCAATCAATAAAAGTTTATACTAATCTTGGATGAAATTCATACTACAATTGATTTAAACAATCAAAATAAAGGTTAGAAATAATTTTACTATCATTTATGTTTGCTGAAAAATAATAAATAAAAAAATATCACTTTAAAATATATAGTAGAATTAATTTAAACAATCGAAATATTAATGGTAATTATAGCAATATTTATCTTCACTGGATTTTGCTACTTAGATTTTGTATTATTATTATTAGTATAGGATTTTGCTACTTAGATTTTGTATTATTATTATTAGTATAGGATTTTGCTACTTAGATTTTGTATTATTATTATTAGTATAGGATTTTGCTACTTAGATTTTGTATTATTATTATTAGTATAGGATTTTGCTACTTAGATTTTGTATTATTATTATTAGTATAGGATTTTGCTACTTAGATTTTGTATTATTATTATTAGTATAGGATTTTGCTACTTAGATTTTGTATTATTATTATTAGTATAGGATTATGCTACTTAGATTTTGTATTATTATTATTTAAGCTTAGCAGCAAAAAAAAAAAGAAGAAATATTTGAATTAAACTTTACAATTCCATCTAGCAAAAAATTGATAATTCAATGGAATGAAATGTTAATGTAAATTGGTAATTTAATGAAATGAAATGTTAATGTTTTTAGTCGTAATCCGGCACGTTATACAGTTCTTATTGGTGGTCATGAAATTGGTTCCGGAGAAAGCTATCGGATTCGTAATATTTCAATACATCCACTATTTAACGTTTTTATGCCAAGTTCATTTGATGTTGCCATTGCCAGGTGAAAATATTTCTTCCGAAAATTTTCATTTTGCTACGATATTGCTAATTATTCCCACTTAGCAGTTCAAATATATGAAATTCCAACATGTCACCAAAATATTCTGTACCTCTCTCCTAATAATCTAATATTTTTAGGTTACATGGAAAATTAAATTTTAGTGAAAATGTACTACCAATATGTTTACCGATGCTGGAACCATCAACAGCAGATAGTTGCATTGTTACCGGTACTATTGAATAATATTGCTAATTAAATGTAACATAAGAGAACTATAAAAGGTCATTTGATGTTAAAAATTCACCTTTACCTTTACCAGGTTTCTTGGTATATATATTCTTTTTTTCCACAGGATGGGGTTATCAAGAGGAAAGTGGTAGTTTTTCATCAAAATTACGTGAGACACATGTTCCAATCATACCAATCGTTGTTTGCAACAGTATTTTGCACTATTTCGGTCGTGTTGATCCATTATCCATGATTTGTGCCGGTTCCGGTGGTGCTGATGCTTGTCAGGTTTTATTTTTATCTTTTGTTTTCTTGTTTTTTTTTTTTTTTTAATTTAAAAAAGAATTATCTCATTCGAAAGTGAAAATGATAAATGAGAATACTAAAATAGCATTTCCTAACTAATCCGATCATCAATCGTTTTAGGGTGATTCAGGTGGTCCGTTAATGTGTTACAGTCGTATGCGTCAACGATGGGAATTACAGGGAGTGGTCAGTTGGGGTCACGGATGTGGTCGAAACAATATTCCTGGAGTGTATGCTAAAATTAGGGCTGTCACTAGTTGGGTGAATTCACAGATGAAATTACTTCAACTCAATGATAATGATATTCTATAGCTAACCTTTTCTTTTCTTTTTTTTTTTCCTTTGCCCATATTTATTGATCATTACAGAAATTGCTTGTCATTTTGAAATTAATTCGTATTTTCTCGAAATGAATATCCCTGAAAAATAAAAATTGTTCATATATATACATTCGTACAATATACTACTTGATATTTCTATTATTTGATTAGTTAAATTAAGATATATTAAACATTGTTAATTTATTGATTACAAAAAATATGAAATACTATTCTGAAATTATTTTCTTTTAGCAACAATATGTGAAATTGATACTTTTTTTCTGTGAATTTTTTTTTTTTTTGGACAACTGTATTGCATTTACATATTTGTATGTATGTTTCTACATAATGATTTTGTTTTATTGCAAAAAAGAAGAAAAAAGAAAAAACAGTCAAATAATTTTTTACTTTGAATATTTTATTTATTTATTTATTTTTTTGTTTAAGAACTAATTCACAATTAAAAAATTAAAAAGCAATTAGAATTTTTTCAAAAAAAGGAAAAACATGGGATAACGACGAATAATATGGTGTTTTTGTTTTAGAATTAATCAATTTAAAAAAAAATGAAATTAGAAAATCCACTAATTATTAGATTTTTGAAAATTGATCGTTTTCATTTGATCAGTTAATTCAAGATTATTCCATATTGCGTTTAAATTATTCCTCAATTAAACACTCTTCTTCGAGAAGAAAGATTTTGTGGAATTCTTTAACGAAATATTAATGTGAAAAAATAAGCATTATTAAAATAAAAAGGTACCTATCTATCACTGTACTGAAGAAACCTAGCAGTTACCATGCTGCTGGTACCACAGGACAAATCAACCAACATCGACGGTACCTCAGAAACTGCGATAAAATGATGAAATGGACGAATTCTTTCGTACTTTTTTGTTAAAACCACGAGGAAATCCAATACCATGAAAATTCAATACCATGCTAATGCCGGTACCACAGGTCAACTTAGCTACCGCTGATGGTACCTCAAAATTACCATGAAATGATGAAATGGACGAACCCCCTTGTACTCATAGGTTTCAATTTTCTGAGTCACGTCGAGAAGATTTAATCTAAATTCCTACGAATTTAATACCACGTCGGTACCACAAGACAATTTAACCACCACCATTGGTACCTCAGAAACTGCGATGAAATGATGAAATGGACGAACCCCTTTGTACTCATAGGGTTTTATTGAACTCGCAACTTTTGTCCTTCCGGAAAGAAAGTCTAAATTATACCGTAAAGGTTTAATATCTTATAAGCAGGTTCTTCTGAGAGATTCAAGTCCTCGGAATATACATATTACTAACTCTTCTTTATTACTACCTTACCTTTCCCTTCATTACCTAATATTTCTAAACCATTCACGTAATTATAACGTGACCTTAAACACGATTACGCTTAACATTAATACCTAATATTTCTAAACCATTCACGTAATTATAACGTGACCTTAAACACGATTACGCTTAACATTAATACCTAATATTTCTAAGCCACTCATGTAATTATAACGTGACCTTAAACACTACTAAGCTTGACATTAATATATGCATTAATATTTGCAATATTTTATTCGACATATTAAAAAATAATTATCTGTAATTTTATTTGATATTTTTCATGAAAACGTTGTTTCTTCAATTTTTCATCTCGAATTTGTCATAGTTAATAATTTTAAACATCAAAATATTTCCTGTCATTTTTAATTTAAAGTTTTTTTTTTTTGTGTAATGCTTTGAAATAAACTCAAATGTTTTTATGTATTTCATAGTTTACTATTCGCCTACTAAAACATATATATAAATTAATTTCTATTTGACAATTTTTACTTCACATTGGCTAATATATATGAGGAATATTAAAAATAAAACTTACATTAATTAATCGTTCAACTTTTCAGTAAACTTAATATGATCGCAAAGAGTAGTTAAAAAGAAACAATAATGGAAGTTTGGAAAAATACTGCGGCAAAAATGGCAAAAATTTGGTATCGAACGAATAACTGTTTTGAGGTAATTTTGACATTTTTTTTAATATACAAAACGTTTGGCATTTAGACTGAATGAATTATTAATATTGCATATTTGCGAATGTCTTCGCAATTTTTTCTCTTCTCGCAATATTTTATAAAATTGATAATTTTTAGAAATGTTTTTTGGAATATTTCTTTATCAAAATACATTTCATCTTCATGCTGTTCTTCTTTATAAATAATCAAATTCTAAGCAATTATGAAAATTTTTACTAGAAATTAGTTAGCATAAATTTACTTAGTATTATTCCTATTGTTTTCTTTAGAAATATTGCTTAATTTCTTTTCAAAAATTTTTTGGAGACGTGATCTTATGAAATTGTCTTGAAGAAAATCAAGTATTCTTCCTTTATAAAAAAAAAAAGCAGAGATAATTCATTTATATTGTGGAAGTAAAGTTAAGTACAGAAAGATGTCTGCTTAAGACAAATCGGTAATGTTTTTTTTTTTTTTTTAAATTAACGATTGAATGAATTATTTTAAATATTTGTCTAAAATAGCTTTCATAATAATTGTTTCATAAATTTTTTTCTTTTTACTCCGATATGTCCGATCGTTGTATTTTATAAGCTTTGAATCAAAGAAAATATAAGCAAACGTATTTGTTTAGATTTTTTGACAAACTTTTCTAATATTAGTTTATCTTCACTTTAATTTAATTGAGTAATTAAATTCATGTTTAAAAGTTTGCTATTTATGTTGTACATATAGAAAAAGATACAAAAAAATTTTGTCACAAAGCTATGTCATCTACTAAACCAGTTGTATTCTTTCCAGCAATCATCTTTGATCTTTTTGTAAAAATAATTGTAAAAATTTTCATACATTGTGTTCTTTTTTTCTTTATTTTTCGGAATTTTCTCTCTAAAACTTCAACGCAAAAGTTACATTTGTTTGCTTTTCTTTTATTTATAATTCTGAATAAAGTTACTGCCATATATAAGTTAACTAAGAATTTATGTTACTTTTACAAATCTATCACAGAAAGCTTTACAATGAAGTTTTTCTAAAAATTTTTAACAAATGTTGTGGAATACCTAACTCTCGAATCGGACTTTTATCGACAAGTATTTTGTTGGGTGATTCGGGAATATATGATTTGTAAGGAAATTGCTTAATTCTACTCAAATAACTTCTGGGAGGAATAACTTAGGAAATTACATAGAAAAGACTTAGAAAATAGTTTTGCGAGATTTGAACTTTTTTTTATCTTAATTTTCTCACTCCCCTATTAATTATTTGGATGACTTTCCTGAATTCCATTATCGTGTTTCTTTGTTTGTTTGTTTGTTTTTTAATGTATCAATTTAAATTGTTTTGCAGAAAATTCCGATTTTAAAAGTTGATGATATTTCATGAAGAGCATAGTTGTAGCTTGATTGTTTAATGTGTAAATGGTTTGTAAATATTTCAGAATTATTTTTATAAGATTTGTAAATTCATGGAAACACGAATTTCGACTGTCATTACATATTATAAAGAAAAAAGAAAAACGATATTAAAAAAAAAAAAAAAGGAAAACTCTTTCAAATAATACAAAAATCTTTGTTGAATATAAATCTCTAAATAAATGATCGACTAATTTAATTTCTCAAGATTTTTAAGAATTTGTTGGATATAATTTTAAACTTCTATTAATAATCCAATTATTGTATAATGACGAATATGATAACATAAAAAATACAACTATATTATTCTACATTTAAACATAAAACATAATATTTACTTATCGAAAATAATGATGAGTAAATTAACTTAAATGGCAAAGTTTGAAAAAACACACAAAAAAAAAAGAACTTTTCTAGGCTGAAAAAAAATTTGTCTTACATTGTTTTTTTTTAAAAAAAAAAAAAAATTGTATTGTTCTACATTTGAGGATGAAACTTTTTATTGTTTATACATTTGATCGTTTGCTAGAAACTATCATTTCATTTAAATGATCATTTGCAGATCTTTGATGTGCATTTTAAATGATTTCTAAATCATTTTCAACTCAAATGAAAATCAGTATGGGAGAAGGTTTATCTGAATTACTTTTGGAGAGAATAGATGATTTAATCTACAGTCAATTGCTTATTATTTCTTTTTTTTTCTCTATGATTATGCGACAGGTAATTAATTATATGCACTATTGCTAAGAATGCAAAGTTAATTCTGGTTTGTTTTGTAGAATTTGTAATAAATTTAAATTCTTAAGCATAAATTGCATCGAATGGATTTTGAAATGAATTACAGAGGTGCTATTTTTAGTTATATTCAAATTGAAGATAATTTAGAAACAAATAAAATTTTAGATTCGTTGGGGTATAGTTCGTGAAATATGTGGTGGACTTATTGGTGTTTTATTAATTTATTATTTTATTGGTTGGAAACTATTGTATTCGCTCATCATTGTAATTTTAAATATTATCATAAATTCAGTCATGAAGAATCGGTAAATTTTACACTGACCAATATTTTATAAAAATTTAGGTATAATATTTTAGAGAATTGAATTATGAGATAGTTGCAGTGTTTTTTCATATACATTTTAAGCTATAAAACATTTATGTTTTGTCATATATACATTTTAATGTTTTGTCATTTTAATTTTAACATTTTAATGTCATATATACATTTTAAGCTATGAAACATTTTTCAGCTATTTACCATTGGTATCTTTTATTATCACATTTGTTTATTTGGGATTTCTTCGAATTATCCATCTAATTGGCTTTCCAGCTCTTGTTTCACATTCAAATGCTGTTCAGCTAATTATGACATTAAGAGTATGTTTTGATGATAATTTCATGATAATAGTCATATCATGGAAAATACATTTAACAAAATAGTGTTATTTTTATTTGAAAAATTAAAAAATAGAAATAAATGAACGATTGGATTCAGCTAATTATGACATTAAGAGTATGTTTTGATGATAATTTCATGATAATAGTCATATCATGGAAAATACATTTAACAAAATAGTGTTATTTTTATTTGAAAAATTAAAAAATAGAAATAAATGAACGATTGAATCTAAAAGATTTTATTGATATATGTAAAGAAAAATTTTTTGATACTTGCAATATGTTTTGTGTTAATTTATTTTATCTGAATCGTTATATTAACGGATTTTATTAAAGCAAGAATTATCTTTCTTATTTTATCTTAAAATGGTTTTTTTTCCTTTTTTTTTTAAATTTTTTTCCCTAAATTAGCGCATTCCATCAAGTTGAAATGTATAAAAAAGTGTAAAAAATATAAAAAATGTCTGTCACTATGACGATTTTTCAATTTGATGGAATTAAATTATGAGAAATTAAATTATTTCTCATATTTAATAATGAGAAATATAATTTATTGATGTAATTTTCTATGCAAACGTACAAAATATTAAATGAAAATAAGAGCAATTGATTGATTGATAAATAAAAATAAAATTTTCTCTTTTTATAAGAAAATTTGAAATTCTCTGATACTGTAATCATTAATTTGCAGCTTATTGGTCTAAGTTTTGAAATTGCTGATAGTAGAAGAAAAGATGAGATGAAATTTGATCTAACTAAAACACGATTTATTGAAGAACCGTCATGGTGGCAGACATTTTTATATTCATATAATTTTCCAGGTCTTTTTACTGGTATGTTTAACTGTTTCATATTCTAAAACTTTTTTTTTTTAACGGTGTAAGCCTTTTCAATTTTTCTTTTATTTGATTTGAATATGATTGATTCATGTAAGTTTGCATGCAAACGATCTTATTGATAACCTATCCAAATACCTTTAATTTATTTTACATCATAATTGTGCAGTCTTTATAGCATTGCATAAGTTTTTTATTTTAATGAAAATTAGTTGAATTAATAAACCTTTAATCTTTCTTCTTTCATTCAATGAACTTACTATAGCATATTTAAATTAAATTTTTTCATCATCATACCTAGCTTAATTTACACTTGCAAAAGTTGATTGGTGATAGAAAATTGTTTTTTTTTTTTCTAATAATTTTATAATTTTTTAAGGTCCATACTATACATATGCAATGTATCGAGATGTTATTGATAATGATGATATAATGGAAATATCCGTTTGGGAACACATTAAATGGCGTTTATATAATTTTGCTTGGTCATTACCTGCTTTTCTTTTACTTTTATATGCTTTTCCACTTGAGGTTTGTTAATATGATAATGCTATTCATTTGCAAGTTGGATAGATAAGAAAGGAAGATATTAAATCTTTCTGAGTGTTATTATAATCATAAAATGAAATTATTATATTCATAAAATAGTAATATAAATAATATAAAAAATGATATTTTCAAGAAATACTAAATGGCTTTTTTTGTTTTATCGATTATTTCTTTAAAATTTTGACTTAATTACCAAAATTTCTTTAATAGATGATGCGTAAAGATGAATTTTTCGACGAAACAGTTTATTATCGAATATTGGTTAGTTTCCTAGTATTTTTATGGATGCGATGTCGTGTATACAGCGCATGGATGGTTGCTGAATCAATCTGTGTGCTAAATGGAATTGGAATTTATCCGGAGGAAAGTTATCCATCAGCTGGAAAAGGACCTAACAGAATTGACATTTTAAAGTGATTTTAAAGTTAAATTCAAATAAAATGTTTTTGTGAATTTTTATTTACCATTGGTCTACGGTCTAATTAATTTGGTTTACAGTTTTAAAAAGCTTTTTTTTTTTTTAAAGCTAATAGATTGTACCACAGCGATTGTTACTAGCATATGATGAATTGAAATAATAGAAAAAGTAGAAGAAAAGTTTTATAATTCTTACATAAATGATATTTATTCATTTTTATAGAGAACAAATAAATAGAAAGGGAACAAAATATAATTCGGAAGCAATACGTAATTTGGATATTTGGTCAATTGAATTGAATGCTTCATTTCGAGGTGGTATGAGAGCTTGGAATCGTACAGTTCAATTTTGGCTTGCAAATTGTGTGTACAAACGTGTTCCACGTTCTATGGGGTAAACTATATTCAATTAATTTCTTTTGATGAATTTTTTTTTTTTTTTGAATATGAAAATAATAAACAAATAATAAATACATATGAAATAGCAAAGAATTTATCAATAAGCAAAAGAAAAAGCATTTGCTAATTTATAATCTTTCTGTTTCTTTTTTTATGGATTTTACAAAATTAAAGAAACGAAAGAAAAAAAAAAAATTACTAATTGAAATATTTCAGAGTGTTATTGACAATGTTAGTAAGTGCATTTTGGCATGGTGTACATCCAGGTTATTTCCTATCATTTCTTACAGTCCCTTTGTGTACATTAGCAGAGGATAATATTCTGTCGTTGGTGCCGAAAGATTCTAATGGCAAATTACCACTTTCCTTTACTGTTTTGTAAGTATTCGATAGAAATTTACATAACATTTTGAAACACATCGTATATTATTATTACAAATTTATTACAAAAAAAAAAAAAAAAAAACAAAATTTGCCGAAGAATAAATGAAAATGACAGTTTGCTAAGCATTCCTATTTTTTTTTAGTACCTATTTTTTCGTTCCAAGATATCAAAAATCTTGCTTTATATAAAAAAAAAAACATCGTGAACATCGGAATAGAAAAAAAAAACCTATGCACTGATATTTTCTTTAAAATTTTGTTTAAAGGAAAAATGGAAGATGAAGTAATAATTATTATAACAATCAAAATAAACCAAAATATGAATTTCAATTAAATTTATTTCTATGTTTTAGTATTATTAACTTTATTATAGTTGGTATATTATACGACAGCTTGGTTTTACATTGATGGCATCAGGATTTTTATTACTGACATGGCGTGATACAATTCGTTATTGGAATTCGGTTTATTTTCATGTACACTGGATTATGATTACAATTATTCTACTCTCATGGTTGTATAAATCATTAATGATTTCAACAGGTATGAATTTATAACAATTATAAACAGAATTTTAATGAGTTGACACTAATATAAACTGTAAGCATTGAGTGAGTACAGCAAAAACTCTTTTTCGCCAAGAAAAAAAGAAAAGATTAATTATTTGATTGTTTAAGGTTTTTCATTGTTCAACGCCTAAACGAATATTCGAATGATGATTGAGCGAATTTTTTCTAGGAATTTTTCTACTTTTCTGCTTTCCATATTAGCAATCATTTTTTTTTTCTACCTGAATTTAAACATTCAATTGGTTGAGTAGCTTCTCTATTTTATATACAACCATTAAAATAATGTGAAAATACTGTAACTATGTTTAGTTGTTTATTTTTGCTATGTTACTTATAATATGCTAAGTTTCATCTAAATTAGTATTATTCATTCTAAAATTTCTGATGATTATGAATAGGAATTTTTTGCTTTTTTTTTTTCTGTTACATTTTCAAATTACAAAAACAAGTTAACCTTATTTCAGGAAGTGAGAAGTCATTTAAAACAGATATCAAAATGAAATCAAATAGCAATGAAATTAAAAAGGTATATTGCTACTTACAGTATTGTAGGAATGGTTTTTTTAAGTATAGGATAAGAAAAATAAGTTAAATAATGGTTAAATTTAATCAATGAGCATTATTTTCAGGAGGAAGCTGGTGATTGGATAGTTAAAAAAATGGATTGACTGTCGTTTATTACAATATTCTATGTTTAGTTTTATTCCGATCATTTGGACCAGTTAAACTTATTCCTCATTTTGAGTACTTTTAGTATTTGATTTATACTTAAAATTTCAATTTTTTTTACAATATTTGATTTAAAATTTTAATTTTTCAAACTTTGATATTAATTTATTTTATACTTTCTTTTTTTTTTTTAGCTCACAAGACATTTGCGGGAAATATTTGTTCTATAAAATTTCGTTTTGTTATTTTTTATTTGATATGGAAATTGTATTTGTCGAACGCATTATATTAAAGAAATCTCAATGTTTACAGAGTTATTATAAGCATATATGAAATTGTGCATATCTATTATTTTTTAATAAAAATATTATGTTTGTCATTTTTATAGGTTAGTTTAGAAGTAAAGAAGTAATACTGTGTTTTTCTGTTTCACAAAATTGTCGATTGATTCTTAAAGATATGTGAATCTCAATTCTCTTTTTGTATGAGTATTTATTCGTTTCTTTCCTCAATTTTTTTTATTTTTATTTATTTATTTTTTAATTCTATTGTAAAACTTTTTTTATGATTACATTTTCTAAATGTATGTTTGAAAAAAAAAAGCATTTTTTCTTGAAGAATTTACCAATAGAATGTTATATCTTCAAGTTGTATTTGATCAAACTGTGATCAGAAAATAAGAATTCGAGAATAATTTTCACACATTGCTGTAATATTTGTTTATTTTTTCAGCTAATGAAGCAAGATGTCGCAATGGAGTTGAAATCAACAGTGATCAGTAAAAATATTAAGAAAAAACCGGATAGTATAAGAGTAAAACGCAAAATAGCATTACCGGATTCGTCGTTGAATGAGATTGATACAGTGAGAAATTCTTTAACTGAAACTCTGCAAGATGATTGTGAAGCAAAAGTTAAAGAAGAAAATGAATCGAACAAATTAGAGAGAGGAAATGTTTTGAAGAAAGAAGTATTGAAGCGAAAATCAACCCGAATTAAATCAAAGAAAACGAGAAATTTGATTACGGAGAAGGAGTTAAGAAGTGATAATAGTGTTAAAACAAGAAATAGGAAATTGACAAAGATACCGGATTCCGGCAATGAAAATAAGCAGATTATCACGGACACATCTGTTAACCCAGGTATTGCTTTAACAACATTATGAATAAATAGGAGTAGTCTTCTGTTATTAAGATAATTTTAAATTATGGAAGTATGAAAAGAAAAAAAACAGAAGAAAATGTTAATTAAACAAAATAATTTTTTAGTTAGTATAGAATATTTCAATATTTTATAAATGAAAGATTGATTTTCTATCTGAAAGGTTTATTATATTAATTGAAATATGATTAAATAATAATTTTTTATTCGTTAACCTCATATTTCAGGTTACTCTGCACTACCAAAACGAAAACATTCAATGAAAATAGCTTTGAAAGACGATAGTTCATCGATAGATCCTATTGCAGAAAAAGTAATGCAAGCTGCTGCTACATCAAAAAAAATGCTCGGTGCACATGTCAGTGTAGCAGGTACTATTTCTCTCTCTCTCTCTCCCTCTCTCTTTTTTTTGATTAAAATTTTCAAGAAAACATAATTGAAAGTAAGCAATTTATTAGATCTGTTGAATTAAATTATCATTTGTGTTAGTTAAACGATCGGATATGTGTATTAAATTCCATTATAAAAAAAAGTAAATAAAATCTATCATATACTAATATTTGAATAAGAAATAAGAAAATTTTATTTCAGGTGGTTTGGAACAGAGTTTTTACAATGCTTTATCTATTGGATGTCGATCTTTTGCATTTTTTGTTCGAAATCAACGTTCATGGAATAGTCCACCTATAAAAGCTGAAGTAGTGCAAGCATTTCGTGAAACTGCACAGGTATGTTTATTTAATAATTAATAACTATTATAAAATAATTATAAAATTATTTTATTATTTTAGATATTGGCTAATTACTGATATATTGCATTTCATATACACTATAGCAATATCCTAGCAAAAAGCTCAGAAGAAAATTGAATAAGAAAAAAAAAAATTTTTTTTGAATAAGAAATATAAACTTTCTTTTCTTTTTGAACTTTTTTTTTTTTTTTATGGCAGAAATTAAAATTTCCAATGGATCAAATTGTTGTACATGGATCATATTTGATAAATGGTGGTAGTTGTGACATGGAAATATTAGCTCGAGCTCGAGCATGTATGTTAGACGAATGTAAACGATGTGAACAACTTGGTATTATCTATTACAATATTCATCCTGGTATGTTAAGTTTTACTTCATTTTTTTTTTTTTTACTGTGCTGTTGGGTTTTTCAGGAAATTTCACTAAAACAATGGAAATGGTATAATTTTCTTTCCTGTTTTATACCAAAATATAATTTTTAACTTAATTGTCTCATTGTTATGATAAATGACTATAATTGATATTATGTTAATTAATTTGTGAATAGAATTTGTAGATGATTGTGTGAGAAATATTTCTAAACAAATCAAAAATTATTCTATCTTTGATCTCTCATAGCTATAATGGATAAATTGAGAAAAATGCTTTCTAGTGATTAGATGATTAATGCTTCCCATTAATTTGCTTTATGTTTTTTTTTTTCTTTTTTAATTTACTTTATATTTTATAACCAAACAGGTTAATTTTTAGGATCTACCGCAGGGAAGTGTACACGTGAAGAATGCATCAAAACAATTGCAGCTACTTTGAATTATGTTATAGATCAAACTGAATATATTACAATTTGTTTGTTTTTGAAAATTTTTTTCAAATTTGACAAATTTCTGAAATTTTATTTCTGTTGAAAGAATCTTCAAAGACTATTTGAATTTGCAAATAGTAGGAATTGTTTTTGTTTGTTTTTCTTATTTCAATTGAGAAGTTTACTTAGAAGTTATTGTTAGTGATTTTTTCTTTTTTTCTGCGATGTTTCTCATAAAAAAAAAAAATTTTTTTTTTTTTTAGTGATTGAAACAATGGCTGGACAGGGAAATACTATTGGTGGGAAGTTTGAAGAATTACAACAAATTATTAATTTGGTGAAAAATAAGAAGCGTGTGGGAGTGTGCTTTGATACTTGTCATATTTTTGCTGCGGGTTCGTTGTTAAAAAAAAGAAAATTTAACCTTGTAATGAGTCGATCACAAGAACTTTATCACTATTTCAAATATTTCAATTTATTTTAATTTTGAGAGTTTTATTCAAAGTTTGTATTTACGTCTTATCATCATTTATATTAGGGTATGAATGTGCCAAATATTCTTTTATTCTCTCTGGAAGAACAAAAGATATTTTACACCTTATGATGGTCAGGTTCAGTTCGCCTATAACTATGAAATTAAACAAAGGTCATAGGTTGATTTGATATTGAAAATGAGAACTTGGGTATTATTGATTTGCTTTCTAATCTCTAATCCTCTCTCTCTCTCTCTCTCTCTCTCTCTCTCCTTCTCCAATTCCTAATGGATTCTAACTCTTCTCTATTAAAGACATCAATATGTTCATCAGGAGAATTATTAATTCAGTGCTAAATGTTTTGTTGTTTATTTCTAAAGTTTTATTAAAAATACGAATTTTTGACCCTAAGTAATCTTTTGAATCAAGTATTATTATAAATCAATAATGATTTTCCATAAAGTTTTCAATTATTATTATCAATGCTTATATCAATTAGATTTAGGTTATGACATACGATCAGAAGATCGATATAAGGAAACTTTCAGTGAATTCGAGAATACTATTGGCCTTCAGTATCTTCGTGCCTTCCACATTAATGATTCAATGGGTAAACTTATTCTATAAAATTTGAAATGAAAGCAGTAAATATCTATAGGAAGCAACTGATAAGTTTTTTAAGTAAGTCGGATGTCATATTAGTATCAGCTTTCAGAGATACACTAAGCTAAAGTGTAGATTCAGACTTACAGATTCTAAAATAATCAATTTAGGTGATCTTGGTTCAAAATTGGATCGTCATGCAAATATTGGTAAAGGCAAGCTGAAGTTAGCAGCTTTTCGTAATCTTATAGCTGATGAGCGATTCGATGGTTTACCAATGATTCTAGAAACACCAGAAGGTGACTATGCAGAAGAGATGATCAGATTATATCATTCATTGAATAGTAAACCACTGAAAGAATATAAGAAAGATATTAAATCATTTTTTTCACCCGTATAGAATTTTAGCTTATTTTTCATTCATTTCAACCGAATTTCATGCCTATTACCTATTGGCAATAAAGATCTCAACTAATTTATTACCTTTATGCATATTAGTACATTAATATTTATCAAGAAAACCAGTTCATTCAGAATAAATGCGCCTGAGTTCTTTTTTTTCTCTGTCTAGAGATTCTTATAAAGCTTATTAGTTTAATTCTCGAGAAGAACAAACAATGAAAACTCGCATAACGATCTGCTGCTGTTAAATATGAATAAATGTTTAACAGTAGTTTGTTGGGTAACATTTTGAACGATTTAATGATTTACATTGAAGTAAATTGTAGAACTTATTGGTGAATATATGTGTATTAATTGAGTCCTACCATATATTTCTACAAAGTTAATCCTTTTTTTCTTTGTTATCATTGTGTTATTCTTCTTTTGATAGCATTATCATTCTTATCTACTTAATGGAATGCTAAAAGAAATAATTAATTTTTTTTGTATATGCAAAAAGAATTATAAATTACGTTTAATTTATTTTACAGAAATTTTATTGCGATAAATTCTATTATTGATAGCATTGATAAAAAAGTTGAATCTGTAATCAAAAAAAAAAACAAAAAAAATAGATGATAAGAATTTAGAAAGATGTTAAAACTTTGAACTTTCCACATTTACAATTATTTTACATCATTTAAACGAAGCAATCAGTTGAATTATCATCAATATTTCATTTCAAATTGATTTAGCAGCAATGATTCATTATGAAAGAAAACTGGTTTTGCTTGCTTCATTCAATGATTTTGATACATCTTTTTCGTAAAATGTTATTAAATTTTGAAAAGTTGAATTGAGCTTCAAATTATTATTATTATTATTATCATTATTATTATTATTATTACATTTCATTATTCATCATCATTATCATTATTGTTAGTTATATTTGTTCACATCTATTTGATGTCTCATTCTCTTCGCAATGACAAAATTTTTCACAGATAATAGAAATTTCAGATGATTACAATCTCAAATATTGTTGTTCTGTTCAATTTCATTTCAACTTTATAAATTTTTCAATCGGATAGCAATACATTCATGCAATAATGTAATAATTTATATATTTTAACTAAATTATTTTTATCAAAAAAAAAGGAAAAAAAATGCAAAAATTTAAACTTTCTTAGAAATGTGCAAGTAGAGAGAGAGAGAGAGAGAGAGAGAGAGAGAGAGGGAGAGGGAGAGATTTATTACAAAGATGAATGATATTTAAATGTTATTAGTTCATTTAAATGAAATTTAACATATTTGATTGAATCTTCCTCTTATATTCTATGATGTATCATCTATCAATAATTATTGAATTAAAATTTTAACATCACTATGAATAGGCTTTCTTTCTTTCTTTCTTTCTTCTTTTTTTTTTTCTTCAACTAAAAATTTTATGAATAGATTTTTTTTTTTTGAAAAAAAAAACTAAAACTTCTACTTTGTATTAGTATTTGAAAAAGAAAAAAAAAAAAGAAAAGAAAGATTGCTTAGTCGAAAGGAATTTGAAATAAATTGAAAAATTTTTCTATTTCTGTAATTGAAAATCGATAACAATTGAATATTTTGTATAGTTTTTTTTTTTTTTTTTTTTAATGTTTGCCAATCATTTACTTTTCTATTATTGAAATTATTTTGTAATTATTATCTATCATCAAAATAAAAATAAAATTTAAAAGAGCTAGAAAAAAGAAAAAAAAAAGAACTCTGAATTACAGGAAATATTAAATTTTGAAAGTTACTTTTTTCTTTTTTTTTTTTTTTCTCAATAAAATAATTCAATGAAAATATCAAATAATAAATAAAGTAGTGATAGATTTGATTTTAATAAAATATTTTATATAATTTTCCTAAAAATGAATTGAGGACTAAATTGGATAGTCTCTTTTGGTAAGTATCTTTCAATTACATCAATACTCATTCTATTACTAATCTCTTAAGATTTCTATCAATCATTTCAAATTTTCTTTTAAAAAAAAAAAATTTTTTTTTTGAAGAAGACATCATAATGGCTCATTGGTTTGTTATTTAACAAAAAGTACATATTATTTCTTCTCAATTTTAATTTCCCTTATTCAGTAGGAAAGATTAAATGATTTAGGTTTGAAATTTTGTTTTCTTTTTTTTTTTTTAGTTTTATTTTTATTTTTGTCCCAATCATTATTTTACTTTTCACAATGAATAAGTTAATTTTTATCAAAAAAATAGGACAGAAAAAGAAGAAAAATGCCATAGTTTGAATAATATAGAATAGATAAGCTAAAGATGATTGAATTATATATCAATAAAATTTCAATTTTGAAAATGAATTTGTGGTAAATATGTATGATAGTGATAAGATAAAAAAAAAGTCCAATAGTTGTAAGCTTTTAAAGAGATATTTGAAGTAATTCTTATCAGTGATAATAATAGCATAATAGTAATTTCGTTTAATTTAAGCCAATAATGATGCAAATGATAGCTAAATGGAAAATTAGATTATCTTCTGAATGAATATTTAAACCTGTTTTCCGGATTCTGAATAATTCGAGCTATTTTCAGGATAACCAATACTGAAGCATATTCCCTGCATAAGGAAAACAAAATTATCATTAATCAAAGCAAATTTTACCTTCTTTTCACCTCCACCCACGCAATGGACAATTTGTGTAGCATAACGTCCTGAATTGTGTCCTCGTTTAATTGTGATAATAGCAAGCAATTATAGATGTCAGAGGTCAACGAGGAAGTTTTGGGATAGTGGTTTAGTTGAGGTAGGTTTGGTTTGTGGTGAGTGCTTTAGGGAAATGCATATTCCGGAAAACGTAGAAATTATTACGGAGTGATGGGCGTCTAGCAGAATAAGCATATCACGTGGTGTACGAGGTGTAGTTTCCATTGCAGGTGTTATATGTCATTAAAATTGCGAGTGGTAATTGTGAACTGAATGTTACTAAATTTAATTTGCATATTATATTTTTCACAGAAATCATGCTATTTCATGCGTTTTTGATTATGAAATATATGCATGTTATAAAAGAGTTAGACGAATAGGTAAAAAGTTATAGTAAAAGTTAGTCAAAGTTGGTAATAATCCTGATTGGCTGTAGGTCGAAGTATACATGATTATTTGATTTAGTATCATTCAACAAGGTAAGAAAATATTATGCTAACGTGATTCGGAGTATACGAATAATTATTTCATCAGCTGATAAATCTAACAAACACGATTAAATATCTATGTTTGCGTTTAAGACAAATTGTAGGTTTGTTTTTTTATGATGAATAGAATTTCTAATTTTTCAGGTTAAAGATATCGAATAAAACTATAAGTGGTGCAGTAACTGCTTATTTGTGATGTCAAAAGGTACATCAAGTAAACGTCGACACGGCTGTAAAACGCTACGTGAACAAAATGATACAACTTCAAGTTATACGAGATCATCTGTTACAGCTTCAAGTAATTCCAATACAAGCCTCTGTCCTCTAATCTTTAATGGACCATCATTACCTGGTATGGTGGATTTTGCTTATAAAACTTATGACAAATTAGGATAATTCTATTTTTAATGATGGAAATTGCTCAGAATTTCTTTACTTTTTCATATCAAAAAAAAAGTAGAATTGAACGACTCTTCTGTTGTTGCGAAGAAACACTTTGTGACTGTCTTGTTCACTCTTGTCTTCATCTCTTGATATGGATCGTATTCATTTGAAAAATAGCTAACTGTAATCACTGCATCCAAATTAGCTCCAGAAAATTTTTGTTGGTATTTCGTAAACATACCATATATAAAATGATTTGGGAATTCTTGTTTAATTAATATTGCGTTTAATAGGCGGCGATATAAATCGCTCTCCTCCCGAAAGTATGCCCTGTGAGCCGTCCACTTCCAGCATCCATCAGGTTGCCGATGAAACTGCTGATTTGAGTGAGCAGTTTTCATTTTCAAAAAATTTTTCCGACTTCAAATTTAAAAATATCTGACACTTAAATTTCCCTTAAATTTTCTTAAAATTTTCCTTTTATTATGCTTTTCTTTATACATATCAAATCACATCAGAGAATATTGCTTTTAGTAGAAGTTGCATAGCTTAAATTACATTTCTTGAAAATAATATCGTTCGTCAAGTTTACATTTTATTTGTAAATCAGACTCGGAAGTTTTGTTGCCATTACCGGTTCTTTCAACAATGGATACAACAGGACCGTTGGCTAATTTAGACGATAACAATCATTGTTACGTTGGTTTAGTCAATCAAGCTATGACTTGTTATCTGAATTCACTCATACAAACGTTATATATGACACCTGAATTCCGAAATGCAATTTATGGGTAAGTGAAGAAAATCGTTAGTTGAAGGTTTTTTTTTTTATTTCTAATAAGAAAATGAAATTGGCATGGCTAAAGTACTTCACCATTTCTGTAATATTTGATAGGTGGAAATTCACCGGTTCTGAAGCTGCGGAAGCTAGAAGCATTCCATGCCAACTACAAAAATTGTTTTTGCTTCTGCAAACCAGTGACCGTGAATCGCTGGAAACTCTTGATTTGACTGCATCTTTTGGTTGGAGTAATTCCGAGGGTAAGTTTTCATATTCATGTTTGAATTGTTAGCCCATAAATTATCTAGTAATTACAGTTTTTTCTCGAAAACCTTATTGACATGGTTTTTTTGATTACACTTTGTGCTTTAACGATCCTTGGACATTTAAGGCTAAAAATACCTTATCGTTTTTTTCTTGAATAAATTTTTTTTGTAGCTTACGAACAACATGATATCCAGGAGTTATGCAGAATAATGTTTGATGCATTAAAACAGAAATGGAGCAAAGCAGACGCTAGCTTTCAGGAACTATACAGGTAATTATACGGTCAAAGGTGTGGTATTAACATCGGAATATCTTGTGTTCTTTGATTCGAAGATCTGAAACTTCATAATAATAATTTTGAGATATAATCGATTTTATAGGGGTAATATGGAGGATTTTGTTAAATGTCTTTTCTGTCAAAAGGAAAATATCAAGCAGGATGAATTTCTGGATTTGCCATTAGCAGTGAAACAATTTGGTGCCACTGATGCCTTCAAAAGTGTGGTAAGTTTTACGTGACTCATTTTATCTAATTATTTGCTTCATTAAATATTTGCAGGAAGAGGCACTTCATGCTTTCATCAAACCTGAAGTGCTGGAAGGAAGTAATCAGTATTATTGTGAAGGGTGCAGAAGGAAGCAAAATGCGTTAAAGGTAAGATGTCAAGAAAGTTATTGATTCCGAAGTAGTCGAAGTGCATAAAAAATTTCGACCAATTACATTGATTTAGTAGCTATTAGCATTGATCCATTAAATGTTTTGGAAGGATTTAAACTTTTGAGAATGAGAAATTAGTAATGATAAAATGAAGTAATCCATGTGATCTCATTTCTTTATCTACATTCTTTTAACAGCTTAGTTGTGATAGATTGTTCTTCCATGAATTTATTTCTTCATTTAGGATCTTTCATCCTACCAACATGCTATTTTCTTATGAATTACATGTTTTTTTTTCCTTCTTGTTTCATCTAACAATAGTGTATGCTATTGAACCAAACCTCTAATAGCTAAAAAATTGTACCGAAGTAATAGAAGCATTATATCTTTCTGTTTTTTGTATTATTCATTCATAAATTCGTTATGGAATCCGTTATAGGGTTTGCGAATAATAAAATTTCCCTATTTGCTGTCAATCCAGCTTAAACGTTTTGATTTTGATTGCAATACACTTCATCGTATCAAATTAAACGACAAGTACGTTTATTTATTTTTCTCTATACCGTTGTCTTGGTGACTGTTTATATTAAGTTTTTATGTTAACCTCTTAATTCCGGAATTTCCTATCAAGTTGTTTTAGAATGACCTTCCCAGCATTACTAAATTTGAATGAATTCGTTTACGATGCAACGAAAAGTGAGCCACCGAAGAAGATCAGTTGGGCATCAGCAGTCTCAGTGTCAAGGTTTTTTTTTTTTATTTCTGTTTCGACTTAGTAGTTATGGGACCAAATCATTTAAATGTCTGTTATTTATGCTATTATGTAATAATGTTATGTTTAACATAATTGTCATTGAAAGTTTCTTCACATTTTGATTGTTGCAGGAAAAAAGATGAGCCAACAACATCAAAACCAAATTTATCTGATTATGGTAATAGTTTTTGAAAAAGTCGAGAAGTTATGAATTCATTGTTAGAAATCTTCAGCCATTTAGTGCTCCTCACGTTGTGGTTTTCATGCTAGTTATGGACAGTTGTCAGTCTTTTACATAACATATTTTTTATAGAATGTCTTTTTTTTCTTCAATTTTAATTATTTATAATTGATATGTCTTAAATATATTACTGTGTCTTAATTCTTAGTATCTCGTGCGGAACAGAATAATGGTCATTTGGACGAACAAGAAGTTGATATGTTACTTAAAAGAGATGGTCCATTTCTCTATGAATTATTTTCGGTTATGGTACATCAAGGGAGTGCTTCAGGAGGCCATTATTTCGCATATATCAAGTGAGTTTTAGGGTTTTATAGTTCTGCTGTTTGGAATAGTGATATTCGTTAAAGGGAAGTATTTTCTTGGACAGCGAAGCAAATATTTGCATTAATTTTTGTCTTTTTTGCATTATGATTCTTATGAGATGATTGTAGATCAGCATTAATATTCAGGATACGAGGATTTAATAATATCTGTTTTAGTGATATTATCCTTTTATCGTTATTCTTATACTTATATTGTGCAGTTATCTCGATTATGATGAATGAAATATTTTAGCTGATGGAATAATGATAATTTTCAAGTAATAACTCATCATTTTATCTATTTTTTTTAGGAACATGGATCAAGATAAATGGTTTTGTTTTAATGACAGTAACGTAACTCCTGCTTCAATTGAAGATATACATCGTACATTTGGTGGTTCTTGTGGTGGTTGGTCATCGGGAAATACAAATGCGTATATGTTGATGTATAGACAGGTTTTGTTTTTGTCTTCTTTTAATATCTGAAGAATTGGAAATTTAGGAATGATTAATTTTGTTTAACATTTTTGTTATGAGCAAGACCGAACAATCAGTTCTTAACCGAAATTTTTATAAGATAGATTTTTTCCAGATTGATCGTAAGCGAAATGCAAGATTTATAAAAACTGGTGAGTTAGCAGACCATCTTTTGGAGCGTTTGAAGCGATTTGAGGAGCTAGAAGAAGAGAAACTTCGAGAAAAACAATACAAGGAATCGCTTGTTTCGGTAAAACTAATAAACTATAACTGTTTTATATGTTCGTCTCTGTTTAACTGCTCTATTATGACACAAATTCGTAGATCAGATAATTATAAATGCTGCAAGTATTATAAAAACTGTAAATTTATATCAGTGTTAAGGTGCACAGATGTGTTTCAATTTCAGGTTAACATAATGTTCAATGGAGCTCATATTATATCAGATGTTGCTAATCTAACGGAAGCAATGAAATTTCCATATACAACGAAATTATCCGAAATTTACGATGCAATTCTTAAGGCATTTTGTGCTAAGACTTCTGTTTCAGTTTCTGACGTTCGGCTGCTGTTGTGCAAAGATTTCACTTATTCAATTATACGTTCATTCACAGAAAATGAAATGCAAAAGGTCATTATCACAAAATGCTAAATAAGTATTCTTATCACTTGTGCAAATCATTGCTATTGCTTTTGACATATCTTCTTAGCTCTGTTTGAATAATTTTTTAGAGAATAAATAAGCTGTGCAGTTAAGGAGAATGTAGTAAGAAGGAAACAAATTAGGAAGCTTATCATAATAATAAGCAAAAAAAAAATTTTTTTCCAGACATTGGAAGAAGTATATCCTGGATGTTCCGTAAAGAGTTTATACCGCCCGATTGTATATTTTCTGTTAGATGTAAAACCGTCTGAGGCACAACAGTTTTATCATATTTATGACGATGAATCAGTTGGCACAGTAAAATTAATTGCACTTAATATTGAAAATGGAACCTTTCTGCCATCATTTCAAATGCAATATCACGATAATGAAACAATGAGTATGATAAAGCAGAAATTGGGACAGGTATCAAGTATCATTGTTTTATACTTGATCGTTAATACTCTTTGTTAATATATACTCTTGTTGTTTTTTATAATTGATTTTGTCAGAAATTCTATAATATGATGAAAAGTAAATTTTTAGATTTTTCATATTTGTGGTGAGAAAACCGACAACATGCGTTTGGTAATTGATAAAGGAATTGCTGCATCACCGACAATGGTTTTGCTTGATGATGACAGTTTTACCTGTGCACAAGCTCTGCTTAATATCACAAATGTCAAAGTAAGCACATGAAATTACCAAGAGTTTTATATCTATAAGGGCAAACTGTTACCACTTTTTAATAACATTCATTATTCAGTTGTATGTGGATGTTGGTGGGAGTGGTTATTCAACGGATGAAGATCGAAAAATCGACTTTGATAAGTCAAAGATGTTTGCACTTTTAGAAAGAAGAAATCATGCAAAAATATTGACAATAAGTCTTCCAACACCAGGTATGTTATTTTCGTTTATTCACTTTTTTTTTTTTTTTTTTTTTTGGGGGGGGGGGGATGAGGAGAGCATAGATATATGTTACATAATTCTGTTATATTTTTCTTTTTCTTCATAGTAGCTGAAAAGAGTTATTTTGAAATAAAATGCGCTTTTATATTTTGTATCTTTATTTTTAGTTAATATATTTTATATTATATTAGCTATTGAAATGAATGAATTTAGATGATTATATACAAGCTGGAATTATTCCATCACTTTCGCATGATGTCAGTCGTTCAACAACTCCGATAGGTAGTATGCCTGCTGATACAAATACGACAACATCATCAGGATCTTGTTCAGCAGTTATTGATCTACGTAGTGTTCCCGCTTCAGCTATACCAGAAACGCTTACAATGAAGCAGACAACTCCCTCAATGGCTAGTAGTCATTTGTCATCGGTAATTTCCGAGGAGGATAATAATAGTCCGTGCTTGGTAAGTAATTGCTTTCATAGTAGTTGTTTTGCAATGGCACAGTTTATTTATCATTTTTAGATGAAGGCATAAAAGTTTTGATTTTTTATAATTCATTTTTAGATAAGTTAGATTAAAAGCATATTAGTCTCTGCATGACTTTTTATGTTTCGTGATAAGGAAGATAACAGTGGCCATGAATGCTAGACTATGGATGTTTCAGTAAAGTGGTCTTCCGATAATAGAACTATATATAGAATATAGTTGTTTACATTTTTAGAAGTTCTGATGATAACTCATCAGTTTTTCCATCCCTTGAATTTCTATACAAAGAGATTTTTTGATACTTTAGTTTTTGTGAAGATAGGAATCATTTCATTTTGGAGAACATATGCATTAGTTTGCTTATTCGTATGAGACATTCTATAATATTTGATCAAATTTCGATAATTTATTTTCTTAGGTATTATTGAATATGAAAATTAAGGACGGTGATGGTGATATGGAATCTGTAAGCACAGCATGTACTCCGATGGTATCACCGGTTGTATCTGATAGTGATGATACCGCTGATGTTACTGCTAGGGATTCCGCCGTTGATCGAATAAGCCGTTATGAAGTAATCTTTTGTTGCTATTTAATTTTTGCATTCATTTGAACTTTTCTCTAGAGAGATTTTCCGGGAATTTTAGTTCGAATTATTTCATTTTGGAAATTTTAATGGTTCCTTGTATTCTTTTATTTCAGCGAACGTATGATGCAGTCATGGCAGCTTCCGAACAAAAACGGTTATTTGAAATGGAGAGTACAGTAGAAGTTGAAGCAAGTATTGCAAGCTCCTCTGGTGATACACTTGTGGGTGGCACACATACATATATTTCCGGAACAACACAATCTAGTTTTGATATTATCATTCGTGGAAAATCACGAGTGAAATCACTCAACGGTTAGCTTGAAATGCTGAGAATTTGTGTTTGTTTTTAATAGATTCTTAATAAAAAAAAGAGCATGATCTTTAACCATTTTTAACATCTGATTATTAACTTATCTATAGTTGTTATTATTATTAATCAAGAGCTACATTATTCGATTTGGAATAAAACTAATGCTTTGGAGCAATTGTTTCATCGTAATGTTATCTGTTTAGATGTTGAAGTAGATGTAGACGATCGACAGTTAGTTATTCACATGAAACAATGGTTATCAGCTGTAATTGGAGTTGATATGAATGAATTTGTTGTCCTCAAACATTACAGTACTGATGACGCTGATGGTTATGAAAGCATTATTAACGATACGGAAACTATTCATGACGCTTACTATGCTGTTCAGAAAGTATGACATGAATTAAATTTAATATTTGCTACTGTTAAAATAAAGGTCATAGGGTTTTGGGGTGGGGAGGGGGGCGGGTCTATCAAGTTAAACCTATCTGATGTTGAATGTAGCACATCTATTTTATGCTGGTTCCTGTTTATCCTATCTTGTGGTGATCCAAAATCCTTGATATGAAAGAAAAACTGAACTCAAGCTGAAATGTGGGAATATTTCTCTTTTCGATATTTTTTTTAATTTTTCAAGCTGAAGTTTTTTTTTTTTTTTGGAAAGTTAAACAAAGTCAAAGAAAATTTGTTGTAGCTGTCGGTGAAGTTGCGTTCGCCGTTGAAAGAGAATGAAAAATTGATGCGGATTATCAGGTTTGATCGTGAAAATGCTGATGTGAGTTTTTCAGAATAATTTTATCAGTGTGCATTATTCATATTCACGAATATTATTTAAACAAAAAGCAAAATTTTACTTGAATTTCAGTTAGATAAATGGCCTACATTGTTCAGTATTCCAACTACTGTTGATATGCAAATACGTACATTATTGATGCGTTGTCAGGAACAGATGAAAAAGGTGTATGCTACAAAATACGACCTCAACCAGTAAGTGGTAGATCAGATAAACCAGTAAAAACTGATCATTTCATTCCATTAATCTTCCTATCATTTGTCTTATATGGCTTATAAAAATATATGACAGATTTGCTATTATTATTATTATTCCATTTTGTTTATTGAATCGTGTCTTGCATTAATTTTAACTGTACCACAAATAAATTTTTTGAAAATAAATCATAATATCATAACATCAATTTTAGTACTTATCATATAGTTGTTTAATCTTATAATGCTGTAATGATAGACAAACAGACAACAATTCATAGTTTATTAATGAAGTCATCTTTCTTATATCATATAATGCTATTGTTATTTCAAAGATTACGATTACGAGAAGTGATTGTTGGTGGCGGAGCACCAGTATTGTTTCTGGGTGACCAGCTCGGCAGACGTGGTCATGATTGGAACAAAAATTTGTATTTGCAATTTCTCTCAGGTTAAATACATTTCATGTAATAAACATTAAACTTTTTTTTTTTTTGACTTAATTGAACTTGCATAAACTTTTAAGACATTTCAGTATATGTGATACAGTGCAGTGCAGCATTTTTTTTTTTTTTTGTAGATGAAGAAGTTGCACGAGCAAAAATGCATACATCAGCATCTTATCCAGTGATGGTGAGACGTTGGAAATCATCAGTACCAGAAGTAACATCTTTGGTTGAATTAATGATACCAGTAGATAAGCAGAATCAGGTAGCAGCACTTAAAGAACAGATCTCCTTTCACTATCGTGTACCATTTGATCAGATTCAACTGTCAGAGGTAAAAAATATTTCATAAATTGTCATTCTCTGCTTATATCAGCTATCATCTGACTAGCACCTAGTTTGCAATAATAAATGAAAGATGTAAAATCAACTAATCACTATTTTAACAATTGAAAGTGTTAAGTTATTGCATTTTATGCAATTTAAAAACTAAAAAGAAAATCATCTAAATTTCATTTTTCATAATTTAGAAAAGTTATTTTTGTAGGCATTTCCAACAACTGCTTGGAGTAAGTGGCCATATACGAAGGATAGAGTTGATTTATATGAAAACGTTAGTTTTACAAATGGTGAAGCACCATCTAACGGAACATTTAATGGGAAACTCGTCTATTTCAAGTGAGATTTTGTATTTTTTTCTTCAAGTCCTTAAGTATAAAATCTTACTATCCTTAAATTTATAGCTCTAGAATTTTCCAGTATAGTTGTAATTGGTATCTCATTAATAGGCATTTTGCCTAGTATCAGATTCAGTTTAAATATTTTCATTGTGGTTTTGTCGCATGGAAAAGATGGCTACAATTCAATCAACAAAGACAGAGAGAAAGAGAGAGAGAGAGAACAAACTGAAATCAAGTTGTTTGATTGTTACTTTTTGACATCTTTGAAGATATAATACTTTTTTTTTTCTTAATTTTCTTTGAAATTTTAGATTAGCTTATGAGCAAGTGCGGCAGTTAACAGAGAAGGAGAAACGTTCATTAAGATTCAAAGATAACGTTATAAAACCCGGCGATGGTACGATTTCGCGAAGGAAGGAAAGACCACTGAGGATACAGTTATCGACTAGTATCACCGAAGATGATTAAATCAGTGTTTTATTCATTTATTTGCTACTCCTTTTCTTTCACTTATAATACATATTATTAAATTGTGTATTAAAATAATTTAGAAATAATAAGAAAAATGGTTGGTCACATTGTTGTAACGTGTAGAGCATTATGATTTATAACCTCTAATTGGAATTGCTTTAAAATTATTATGAAACACAACTTCTGTTAATCGGTTGTGATTCTTTTTAGGCACTAAGTCTTATTTATTCTGTAGATTGAAGAGTTTAGAATTGATGAGATGATTCTTTTTTTTTTTTTTTTTTTTAAAGGGAAATTGTATAACTCTGTATGCAATTCATTCAGTGCCTATTTATTTTACATTTTTTATGCATTTTACCTTCTACCATGCATTTCCTATCGCCTTTGCACTGTTTTAAGTGCAATGATTTTCGCTCTACCAAATATTTTAAAAAAGGTATTTTTATATACCTTTTTTTTTTTTTTTTTTTGACTGCACTTCCTTAGAAATTCTTGCTGTTTTGAATTACTCATGGGTCACATCGCTTTGGTTACAAAGGAATCACTAGCTTTTCACCATTAATTATTATATTATGGTTAAAAAGTTGGTTTCTTGGGTGCTACATTCTTATAAATGCTGTATGCTATATTCACATCATTATTTTTGTTATGTTTTACAATCATTATTAGTTGAAATGTTAAGCAAACATGAAAGAAAGAACAAATAACGATATCTTTTTTTTTTTTTTGCAAATTTTCATAGAGCTAACATTTGAGGTTTAAGATTCATATTTTTGTGTGTCAAACATGGTAGTGTCATTAGTTACCAATTAGTATGAGTTTCTGCCATGTTATTTCTCCTAATGATCTATTAATTATTTTTACCAAAATTATGAATTTATTTACACTTTCCACATAGTTGAACAAGAACTAGTTGATGCAACAATTGTTGAAAGCGACATTTTAATGCTAAATAAATAAAATCACAGTTGGAGGTAAGAAATATTTCCATTTTACCCTTTCTCGCTCATATTTTACTATTTTAGTAAAATTTACTTCTAGGCATACAGTTTTCAAAATTCATTGTAGCACAGAGCAATCTACTATGTATGTACACCTGCACTATCAATAATACCATGAAATAACAATAGCTTACCTGTTTGGTTTCTTCCTTATGTATATGCTTATGTATGATATGTTGTTATGGGAGTTAATAGTTACGCGTTCAATAAATCATTTGTTATTTGTTAATTGTTTGTTGAAAACAGCTCAACATTTATAGATCATTTTTGTATGGTTAGCTAATATAACGTAGAGTTAGATGTATATGTACATCTATTTTGTTTATATGATAGGTAAATTCTCTAATTTGCAGACTAATTTGTAGATCATAATAGATATTACCAGATAGATTGATCAATTAACATCTTTTATCTTATTTTACTAGAGCAATATAGATATGAGTGATAATAACAAAATGATACGTAATAGGGTTTCCCTTGTTGTATTAGTATTACATTTAATTTTGTTGATTTGATTTGATTTGATTGATTGATTGATTGATTGATTTCTCTTTGATATTGTCAATCACTGGGGAAGTGATCAAATTTTAATGGTGATTAACCTGACTATATTGTTGATGCTAAAAGAAATATGAATATAGTTGAGGTTTACTTTCATCCATAGAAGCTACCAATTCCGCAGCAACCCATACCATAACCGCCCATTCCCATACCAGATAAACCGTAGCCACCGATGCCACCGTAACCTCCATAACCACCGTAACCTCCATAACCACCGTAGCCTCCATAACCACCGTAATTCCCATAACCGTAGCCATAACCATAACCGTAACCATAACCTAAATTTAATTTTGGCAATGTAACAAGAAGAGAACATTTAAATCATAACAATTCATTTATATTAAAAAAAAAAAAAGTAATTTCCATAAATAGATAAATATAAACAGATTTATTTGTACCATTCTTTTATAAATAATAAATTAACATTGTTAAATTTAAATATTATTGTAGTATATATTTTTATTTTAATTACTTTAGTCAAATTATTTAAAAAATTTAATGTTTGATCATTTAATACAACTAATTAATAAATAATTTAAATCATACCACCACATCCATGCATCATACTAAATCCACAACCACCAAAAAATTGTCCTTCGATAACAGATAACAAAAATAGAAATGAAAATATTAATTGTATCGTTTGCATTACAATTATTCACTTTAGTTGAGTTAGTTAGCAACAAATTAGATATATTAAAATAAAATTTTCGTATCGTTTAGTGTAAAAATTTTATTTATATTTATATACATTTTATTGTGGACAACTTCTTACCACTTTCTTGTTATCATTGTTTGACCTTTTGTTGAAGTAAAGTATACATTAAGTTCTATGCAAATAAAAATCACAATGAGAAGAGTTATTTACCTGAAATATATTACTATTATTATTACTACTCTTCTAAGTAACACATATTTGAAGTGCTACTTGTCATTATTAGTGTCACTACTACTACTATCATTTATTCTCTTATTATTATTATTATTATTATTATTATTGTTTATCATTATTGTTATTAATATTATTATTACTCTTATTTATTATTGTTCTCAGTTGTTATTATTGTTTATCGTTATTATTGATATTATTCTTGTTATTATTATTATTATTATTGTTTATCATAATATGATGTTTATATTATTATTATTATTATTATTCTATGATGTTTATAAACTTCTTCACTGAAATAGTATCATACTTCATAGTGGTCTTTTTTTTTTACTTTATTTCAACAATAAATTTTGAATGAAATGATTAAAGTCACGACTGAGAATTATTTTCATTATTCTTATTATGTATTTTGTATATTCATTATTAAATGTTCAAAATTCATCGTTTTTTTTTTTTTATTATTATTACGATTATGTTAAAATGAATTAACAAATAATAATTTTGTTTTTTTTTATTTTCATTTTCGATTAAATATATTTTGCATTCATTATTATTCAATTTTTTTTTTACAGATATGAATACAAATATTTTAACTATGTAATTTATGATTTATTCCGGAAAAGTTTATTCCGGATTTCTATTATCACTGATTGATTATTCGTATACTAGCATCACTAGCAAAATCAATTAACAAATACTGAATGCTAATTGATTTTTCTGATAATTTTGGAAATTTTTAATTGTTTGCATTTTAATTACTAATTAATAGTAAAGTTCTATAATTTTAATTAATAATTAAATAGTAAATTCCTGTAATTTAAATTAATAACTAATAGTTAAATTTTATAATATTTATAGAATAATACAAAAATTGTTGCATATTTGTTAATACTTTTTTATCATTTTATCATTTCCATTATTCGATATTATCATATTTCTCTTACATTAATATCATTTAGTTTCACTCTATTCTCATTACAAAATCATTTTTATTCAACAAATCTCTTTTCTATTATTATCAGTTATCTTTAGATTAAGAAATTTGATAAAATTATTAGCTAATTTGACTGATCGATCGATTGATCAATTAATCGATTGATTAATTAATCGATTGATCGGCATGTCATTACGTATTATTTGATTCATTCAATAAATGCTCATATGAATTATATATGAGAATAGAATGTTGCAGTAAATATGAAATGAAAATGTATCTTTTGAATATATTTTAAAATTATCTCTCTTCCAATGAAATTCTGTATGTCACATACAAATTCTGTATGTCACATACAAATTCTGTATGTCACATCATTTTTAGCATTTTTTTTTTTAAATATAATTTAAAATTAAAACGACGACAAAGTAAACAAATAATATTTTTTCAAATCTTTATTATCAATAAAAATATATTACTACCAAATATTAATATCATTCATATATGTACATGCACATACATACATACATACATACACATACATACATGCACATACACACATACATACACATACACATACATACATACACGCATTGTTGTCAGTAGTAGTTTGTGCGATTGCAAATTGAAATGAGAAAGAACCGGCTCTTCTCTCTTTTCAGTATTTCCCACTTTTTTCATCCTTTCCACCTGTCTTCTGTCCTCAAATCATGCTTTATACATATTTACAGGTGTGTGTATGTGTGTGTGTGTGTGTGTATGTATGTGTCTGTGTATGTGTATTTATGTGTGTATGTGTATGTATGTGTGTATGTGTATGTATGTGTGTATGTGTATGTGTGTTTGTGAAATTAACACCTTTTTTTTGATAACTTTAACTCAAATTACTCTTCATTTCTATTTCTTATCAATATGTCACTTAATTATTTTGGCAGTATTTTTATAAATGAAATACCATCAAGAATGTACAAAGAGAGAGAGAGAGAGAGGGAGAGAGAGAGAGAGAGAGAGAGGGAGAGAGAGAGAGGTTGATGTTGTTATTAACACTTAATAGTATAGGCAAAACCTATCACATTAATGTTTTGTACTTTGTACCATTTTCAATAATAATAATAATAATAATAACATAATCAATATCTGTTATCATTTACTATTATCATTTATCATTTATCAGCATTGTTTATCATTATAATCATTAATTTATCACTATAATTGTTAATACTAAAAATGTTCATACAGGAAAGGAAGTAATTTCTGGAAAAAGAGCGCATTCTCATCGTTTTCACATCCATTTCATCGAGAAAAAAAAAAAAAACGAAAAATTCCAACGTCCCATTTGCACCAATGGCCATTGAAACAAACAAGTATTGTTGGGTGGGTGGGTAGGTGGATGGGTAGGTGGGTGGGTAAGTGGATTGCTTGCACTCATCATATCCATCTGTATGCATGTATGTGTATGTGTATGTATGTATGTATGTGTATGTGTATGTATGTATGTATGTGTATGTGTGTGTATGTGTATGTGTGTGTATGTGTATGTATGTGTATGTGTAATCCTGTTTGGAGCAAAAATTCTCATTTCATTAGGTTAGGTTGATATTAAAATCAATGGTGCAACAACGACAGCGAAATTCTTTCTAACCGTATCTAACCTCTCTCTCTCTCTCTCTCTCTCTCTCTCTCTCTCTCATCGTTTCCGCCCACGCCTCTAGCAACCACCCACGCTTTTCTTTCTATTAGTTAACTAACAAACTAACTGTTTTGTTACCTTCATTTGGTATGCTTATTATCAATAATTATTATTCAATTTGAATATTTATTTATGCATAGCTGAATTATTGATTTTTTTGTTTATCTCTCTACCATTTTATCAATATTAACTGATAATATTTGAAAAAAAAAAAAACACCCAAAGATGAAAATTAATTTTGGTACTTTTTAAATTGCTAAAAATACTACTATAAGATTATATAGTAAGAATAGAATGATGAATCATTTGTGATGAAAATATTATATTAAGCATTTCTTAGCTTGAAATTTTTTTTTTTTTAATTTTAATAAATTTTTTATTTTTCTCTTTTTTGTTTGTTTGATTATATTTTAGTATGGAAATGATATTAGAGTTTTGATAGTTTTTTTTTTTTTAATGGCGGAAGCTATTGCGGAGGAAAGTAAAGTATGCGGTAGCGGAAACAATTCGTTTTATAAAGTTATCCATTTTTATTCAAAAATTTTGCGAAAAAATAGAGATGGCAATTTCCACTAGACACTATTGTAATTTATGAATTCATCTTTTTGGTGTAATATATTAGTTTATTTGCTTCCTTTTCCTCTCAATTTCTTTTAGTTTTATGTCTGTTTAGCATCGATGTAATAGGCTTTTCCTTCTGCTTTTTTTTTTTTAAACATGGATGAATGTTTCGTTTTAGTTTGAAATTGCTTTTCACAAAATACATCAATTTGCTGCTTTCTCTTCTTTCACATCAAATTTTCTTATTACTCTCTCAAAAGGTCATTCCATCCATCCATCCATCCATTCATTCAAACATTTGTAAGAAAGAATGCATACGTCACCATGAAATTTCTGTCTTTTTTTCTTTTTTTTTCAAAAAAAAAGAAAAATTAATAAAAATTATAAAATGAAATAAAGTGATCGAGAAAAGGAAGTGAGAAAATTTTAGATGTAAAAATGAAAACTTTTTTATATATGAAACTGTTATATAGTAGCATGTTTATATTACCGGAAATTGAAAGTTGTTTGGGAAGTTATGTTAAAATTAAGTGAAAAGGTGGTTTAAATAGAAATGAAGAAATTAAAAAAAAAAAAAAAGAGAGAAAAAAGGAAAGAGGTAAAAGAGGGAGGGAGAGGGTTATAGGATAGCCATTGATGGAGTGAAATAGAAGAGAAAATTTTATATACGGAAAATTGAAGAATGGAAAAAAGGTTCGGTATGGAGCGGAAATGATCGTTCCTTCTTTCATCATTGCATTATTTTTTTTTTTTTTTGAAAAGATGACACTACTGCATCATCCATAGAAACTACGATACAATGATGACTCATCGGAAATGATCCAATGATGAAGAAATGAGTTAATTATTCTGTTATAATTAAAACTTATCCAATTAATTTTAGGAATGATTAAACTTTATTCAGATCATTTTAGGAATGATTAAACTTTATTCAGATCATTTTAGGAATGATTATAAACTTTATTCAGATCATTTTAGGAATGATTAAACTTTATTCAGATCATTTTAGGAATGATTAAACTTTATTCAGATCATTTTAGGAATGATTAAACTTTATTCAGATCATTTTAGGAATGATTAAACTTTATTCAGATCATTTTAGGAATGATTATAAACTTTATTCAGATCATTTTAGGAATGATTATAAACTTTATTCAGATCATTTTAGGAATGACCTGTAAAAATTTGTGAAAAAAAGAAAATTGAAAAAAGATAGCATTTTTAATTTATTGAATTAAAAAAAAATTATTGAATTAAAAATTTGTGGATGGAAAAGTGAAGAAGGAATGAAATTATTAAGTAGAAATATGATACGACTAGATTAAATGCTAATTTTTGTGACTATAAAGTGGGAATAGTTAGTTACAAAGGGAGAAGGATTTTAATAGCCTTCAGAAAGCATTTTAGAGAGAGAGAGAGAGAGAGGAGAGGGAGATAGGAAGAGAGAGAGAGAGAGTATTTTATAATAATAATAGCTAATCATTTCATTTGGGCCTAATTAACTGCAACATCCATTTGTTCCCCCCTTTTCATGAAAAAGAAGCCTAATAGAATATCTCTTTTACTCTTATTATAACTTTCTTTCATTTCTCTGATTTTCATGAAATATTCTCCATTACTATTATTGTTTTACTTCTTCTCTTCTTCATAGACTTTTCTCCCTCTCTCTCTCTCTCTCTCTCTCTCTCTCTCTCTCTCTCTCTCCTTTAGCCTGATTTTAGGCCTTATTCTTTCCATTTCTCTTATTTTCATTTTGTTGCTTTCCGTCCTATTGCATCTGCTACGGGGTCATATGGTGTAATCGATGATCAGTCAATCTGGTCGACATTATAGATGACCAGGACGGATCGATGTAATTGTTGGATAGACGGAATGAAATGACCGGAGCGGATCGATGTATTATTGGACAGACGGAATGAAATAACCAAGGTGGGGTCGATGTATTATTGGGAGAAGGATGAAATGACCAAGACGGATCGATGTATTATTGGACAGACGGGATGAAATGACCGTAGCGGATCGATGTATTATTGGGAGACGGAATGAAATGACCAAGACGGATCGATGTGTTATTGGGAGACGGGATGAAATGACCAAGACGGATCGATGTAATTATTGGACAGACGGAATGAAATAACTAATACGGATCGATGTATTATTGGACAGATGGAATGACTGAAATGACTGATTGCAATGAGTGAGGAGGATTGTGTGGTTTAGCTCGTGTTGACTAATTTCAACTGAACACTTTACGATGAATCTTTTTCGCTTTTTCATTTCCATTTTTCTTATTTTCATGCTTACTTAATGAATTGTCCATTTTTATAAATTATAATTAAATAGCAATGCATCAATGTTTTTAATATAAACAAATGAATAATTAGCATATATAATGTTATATTTGAAATAGAATTGAGTAAAATTATAAATAATATAATCAATGTGTGTGTGTGTGTGAGTGAATGTACTTCAAACATTGTTTCATTTTTATAAATTTGTCTCATTGGTTTGCTAAAAGTGAAACAAAGCGGAAAATTTGAAGGAAATTAGATTATCTAAATTAAATATAAGGAGTTTTTGCTTACAAACTGATTTATTCATTACAAGTATTCCTTTAGGCATTTTAGCATATTATGGTTTATTTTCATGCTTCATATAACAAATTTCAATTTTTAAAATTGGTGAGATAAAATTACTGATACGAATATGATGATAATAATAACAGTAATCAATTTGTTATCAGTAGGTTATCATTAATGTATTGGTAATTGTTTACAGCATGTTTTGCTATATTTAGCATATAAAAATTGGATAATTAAGAATATAAATTTAATTTTTATTGATTTATTTTTTATTAATAGTATTTTGAACTTTATTTTGCATTTGCTGAAAGTATAGCTGTTAACAGTTATAATTTTTGATTTGGATAAAAAAAATGGTTTGGCTTATTGGTTAGAAGTGGAATTGAAATTCTGCACTGTTAAATCTCAACAAATATCATTCTATGCTATCACACTTTTATCACTTTTTTGATTCTTATTCAAATATAATTCTTCCCGTAATGATTATTTATTGTAATTGCAATTTGTGATAACATTAATGATAATAATCTGTACTGAAATTTTTTTTTTTTTGTTGTTTAATTTTAGATTTAATTTTAGATTTGTTGTTTAATATAAATTTAATTTTTATTGATTTATTTTTTTAAAATTTAATTTTTTTAATTTTTTTAATTTTTATCATTTTTTTTTTATCGATTTATTTTTTTTTTATAAATTTAATTTTTATCGATTTATTTTTTTTTATTTTTTAATTTTAGATAAGCTCTGTGATATTTTGGAGAAAGCCGTTGTTTGGTGTGTACCCAGTATTTTCTGGCTGGCAATGTATACTTCTGTAAAAGGGAATGATTATCATCGGATATCACGAGAGATCCGTTTGGTGATCCCTCATTATAATACAACAAGCAATTGTTCCCAATAATGATCTGTTGGAAGCCAACAATGACTGGAAAAACAACACAGTGGCTTTGGTGGTCTACTCTGATATTTCTTCTACTCAGGGCTACAAAAGTATGATTTGTTTATTTGTAGCCTTGTTGTCATAAATTTTTATTTCAAGAAGTAAATTTGAAATGAGAAAAAAAAATCAACAAGATAATATAATAATCTGGAACGATAAATAATCACTGTAATAAATAATTAGTATTAGGAATTTTGTAAATTAGATATATGGTAAGAATAATAAAAAAAAAAATTGATAAAATTTTTACAGCAATTTGGTGTAAGACGAATGGTAAACAGTGATAAGAATGATAATATGGATGATAAAAGCATATGGTATTCGGAAAATATTAGTGTAACACGTCTTAAACCACAACCTAAAACACCCAGCGAATTGAGTAAATTTTTATTCCATCTTTTGTTTAATTTTATAACAAACATATCACCAAAATTAAATTGTCTTTTGTTTTTCTCTCAGGATAACCATAATGGAAATTTAGTAACTTTTTCAAAAGAAATGTTTCAGAGATACCAGAATGTGAAGATTCAATCAATGATTGTGCATATGGTGGTAAATGCGTTACTGATTCAAATGGTTACAAATCTTGTCTTTGTCCAGCAAGTTGTCCGGCATGTGGGTTTTTTTTTTCCAAATTTTTTTTATCAATTATTACCAATTTAGTGAAGAATCTCGTAGCTTACCATCTATGACTTAGTTTTATCTAATTTAATTGTTTGCAAAAATTTTGTTGTTCTAAATGATAAATCGAATAACACTTTTGTTGTTTTATATATTCATTCTAACGAGGAACTACTAGTATATTTTCATATTTTGGATTTCTAGAATAGATATTGATTCAACTTACAGTTTATTTCAGCAATTCCGGTGTCATGCCGTGCTGGCAGGCAGGATGATTATTGCATGTCGATGAGTGATGATTACAGAGATAGGTATCTACTACCGGAACCTGCTTGTCATATGGTTTGTTATATTTTTATTTTACTCATTTTCAGAACTGTCTTTTTTTTTTTTTTGAAATTTTTATTTTTACTTAATTTGATCAGTATGTGAGATGAGACGGTCGCATGATCCTTGTTGTGAAAAAAAAAAAACTGAATATATATACGGTGGAAAATTTGTTTCTTGAGAAACAGATTATAAGTTATTCTGAATAAATGTAAAAAATTTTAACATCCGGTTTATGGTTCATTTATGGTTGTGGTTGCTATGGTGTTATGCTTCACAAATAAATTTATTTGCATATAATTTTTAATAAATTGTATGTAATTACAGCCTTTTCTAAAAATTTAAATTGTAATTTGAGGAATGGGCATTTTTTTCTTTTTGAAAAATATAAAGAAGAAAACCTTTTATTTAGTTTGAAATTCTTATCTCTCCCAAAGGATTCTGCAACATTTCTTATATTCTGTTAGAGATATTGGTTTTCTTTTATTGATCTAACTATTTTTACTAAATTAGTACACTTTGAAATTTCATGACCGGAAACTGAACGTTTTAATCTTAATTATTTCAAAGCAAATACATTGCTCAATTTACCAATTTGCCGAATGTTGACCTTGAGTTCTAATGGTTTGATGAATCGATTAGATAGTTGAATTTTACATTCCAGAAGAGCAAGTTTGAAACCGGAACTTGTTTCGTAAAAGTTGTTTGTCATTTAGTTTCTTCTATCATTATTGTTTTTTGAAAATATTTGAAATGAATTTTTGCGCTAAATTCGCTATTTTTTATCCGGGACTAATAAGTAGTGATAATTACTTTTTGTTAATGAACTTAATCCGAAATCGTTATTGAAATTAAGACTTACTGTCATTCTGACTTATAGATGTTCGAGATGTTTCGAGTTATCTCCATATCCTTAGAGTTGATCGAAGTCAAGTGCTTTTATTTAATTTCGTTCATTGAATATCACTAATTAAAAAGGCATTTCTGATCAATCGATGGATCTTGTGAAGAAGATTTGAGAGCAAACTTTATGCATAAATGAATATGGAGATTTGAAATGAAATGAAATTGTTTCGATCTTAGCTTCATTTAGATTGTTTGTCAGTACATTTCACAGAAATATCAAAAAATCTAGCTGAAATATGATTAGGAGAAGAACATTCATTGTATCCAAGTTTTGTTACCATTGATACTTGTTCATTGTCTGTAACTGATAGTAACTTTTCAGGAATTAGTAATGATTTTTGGAAATTGATATTTACATTCATACGAGATTGAATTTACTTACATTGCTATTCTTTAAATTTTTAGCACTGTACATTATAGGGGATTTGTGTTTGTCCTCCAATGTTTGATCCGTGGAGACTAGAAGGAGCTATTGAATTACTTCCGTTCAAATGTGATCGAAGTATGTTTTTATTTTTCCATAAGAATTAATAAATTTAATCTGTTGTGGAATTTGCTGCTTTCATTTGAAATTATAACATTGCTACAATGCTGGAAATAATAAGAGATAGCGAAATTGATAATGTTAAGGATAAATTATAAGGAATTTAATATAAATAAAAAGAGAACAATGGGCTTATTTAATCGTTTAATTAGAGCTTTTTTGATTTCCTAACATACAGCTCATACATGTGCTGTATTTTCTGAAACATATTTTTTTCCTTAAAAATTTCTTAAAATTATTTGTGATTAGTTAATTTGTTGATAAATTTTGGAAATGGAGTAATTGCAGGAGAATTAATGGTACAAGGACGGGCGCTTCCATCCGATTCTGTTTATCAAGGCACAGATGCCAGTTTATTTTGTTGTATCAATATGGATCCGAGATCATTTATTGATGATGATGGAGTGTGTTCTCAATATCTTTTGCTATATTTAATTTTAAAAATATCGCAAAATTTTACTTTCGTAGTTTTGTTTCTAACTTTAACATTTTCATTATATTGTGAGAAGCATATAGTTAATAATCTTTATGGAAAGATTTTCATGTTTTAGATGCAAGATTTTCGATTTTCTTGAATTACATATCTGAAATATAGTTTTATGTAGATGGTTGGGTGATCCATTCGAAATGCTTTCATATATTAGTCAAATGAATATTTGCGAATAGATGATTAATAATACTAAATAGAAAATGCGGTTCTAAAAAATTTGCAAAAATTGTTGATTAATCTGGTGACCTTTAATTTTGTTTTTACAAATGTAAGGAGAGGAAAAATTGGATTTTTAGGTGGATTTTATACAGAATTCATCAATCATACGTGAACCAACCAATACACCATACGATGAAGTTTTCACCGATGGCATTGAACCACCACGTTGCTGGTCACTGGAAATTAAGAATGCACAATATAGTGATAGCGGAACATATCTTTGTCACGTGAAAACAAACGGTAAACACGAAATCAACACCAATCATACGATCAATTTTTTCGTTAAAGGTACGATTAGTTTCATCATTTATTTATCGATTGATTTTATTGTTGACAGATTTTAAGCTTATGCAGTGTTGTCTAAAAATAAGTCATATTTGTTGTGAAATATGAGATTTGTTACATTCGAAATATCCAGTCAAATTCATTGGGATAGAGATGTTCAGGAATAATTTTAGTTACACTTTATAATTTTCCTCCCATTTTTAATTTTGACATTTATTTTAAAAATTGTTCTAGATTTTAGGTGCAGGACCAGCATCGTCAAGTAATGAGATAAGATTGAAGAAATAGGATTTTAGAAAGAATCTTAATTTTAATTGCAAATATCTTTTTCTTCAAATGTCGATGTAGTTGTATAATTGTAGAAATATATGTAGCATTTGGTGATACGTCCATTTGGTGTTTTTGATAACATTCATTCAATTTCATTGTTACAAACCACCCTTTTGATAGAGATTTTGATATCATAAATGTTTGAATTGAGTACATATTAAGAAGAAAAATATCATTAAACCCATGGCTTAAAAAAATGGGTTTAATTTTTCTTCCCTTAAAAATTACTTTGTTTATAATGTAGATGCGGAAAAAGTAAAGTGTGTTTAATTTAATAAAAGATCAGTTGAGTTTTTTCTTGATCACTTAAAATTTCAAAAGTTTTTACTGTGGGAAGAAGTCTGGAAAAAAGTTTGTCGTGATGATATTTCATTGAGGAGGAATTTGTTGAATTCTGAAATTAGTTCGGAGGAAATTATCTATTAAATATCCTAGATCAAGGTAGTCTTCCCACTGGAGATTATTCATCCACCAAACTGAAATTTCTCGATCTGCTTGCTGAACGACGAAAAGCCAAGAAAATTGAGGAGAAAAGTGAGTTAGTAGGAACATTTAGCATGTAATATCACTTTATGACTTCTCTAATGCATGCTATTGGTTTGTGGATTTCAATTTTACGGTAATTTAGATTCAATGTATTAGAAAAAAAGCAATTCGATGTGGGCCAGATGAAGTAGTTCATAGTACAAGAAATAGGAAATTTATTGTGATAGCTAAATTGGTTTTGCGAATCTTTTCTTTCTTTCTTTCTTTTCTTTTTTTTTTTATCACTTTTCAAGTTTTCGATCAACTTCAACAAAATGTAGGGCTGTAATTTATTTAATTTTTGTTATTCTTGAAGAATTGTTATTCTTAAAAAGCTTTCTATAACTATGCAAGTCTAAAGATAGGTGATATAAATTATTCGAATACTAAAAGTCAAGCAGATACTGGAATTTGGTTGACGTTTTTGGTTGACATTTTTAAAACAATTATTTCATCTAACATATCCTATGGAGAAGAATTTATCAGTCATCTGTTCAGTGGGCTTATTCAGAAGTGAATTCACCACTGTAGTAAAACTCTTATATGAAATTTTATAATTGAAATTCATTATACAACGTACGTCTAGCATTAATATATCATTGTTCCAACAATTATCAGAATTTATGATTAAAATTTTAGAATTTAGAATTTCATTCCAAGCAGATTTTTGATATATATAATTTTTTTTTATCTTCTGATATGTGCATGTTATGTTATCATTTGCATGATTTTTGTTGTGTTGCATGTATGCAAATTTGTTGATCAATATGATGCATTTCAGTAAGTAATTTCATTTTATACTTTTTTCTAGCACCACGAATCATCCAAAATGTAACAGTGAGAACAAATGCAACTCATGCGGAAATTCGATGGGATGCACAAGATGATGGACCAATGTTAAAGATTGATTTCAAGTAGTTCTTTTCCTTATTTATCAACTGTTAAATCTTTCAAAGAAAAAAAAAGGCATGTTAAAGTGAAAGTAGAAAAGATATTATTGCATTTTTTGCACTGAATGAAAATCTTATTGAAATTGTTCAACTAAGTAAAATTTTAAAATAAATTAGTATAAGTCTTTTAATGATATTTGTAGATTAATGCGACGAACAGATGGAGTAGAGGTATGGTCAGATACAAATGCAAAATCTGGTGTGGTCATTGGAGAATTGTTACCAGCAACGCCGTATACATTATTCATATCAGTATTTGATGGTCAAAATGAACCATTCAAAATAACCGAACATTTTACAACATCTGAAAGCGGTAATTTTACTGAAATCTTAGAAATGAATGCATTCTTGTGATTAATATGTGATGAGAATATTTTAAGCTAGAAAACTTGACATATTAAAAGTTATCAATTTTTTTGATTGGAAAATGTCAATTGTAATTTATTCACACTAGTTTAAAAAAAAAGAAAGTCATATCCTTCATTGAAATTTACAGAAAAAAAATTTATAATTTTAATTCTTACAGTATTAACAGTGAAAGATGGATAAAAAAAAAAAACGCCATCGTATATATCATTTAAAGTTATCTCAGTTTCATTTGTTTAAATTTGATAAATTTTTACAATATCACTTTTTTTTTTCTCTGTGTATTTTAGCTCCAGAACCACCAACACTGGGTGAAATACGTATTCTCAATCTTCAGGGTGGTTTATACTGTGAAGTTGAATGGATGCCACCGAAAACACCAAATGGACGTATCACTAAATATTATGTATGTTTATATCGATTTTCATATTGAATAAAATCATCTTTCCTGTAGCAATATCATATCATCTTAGTTTAAATAGTGGAAATGTTGAAAATTTATTTGAATATTACATTTTAACAGGTAACAGTACGAGGTCAAATACGACATGTTTCACCCGGTGGAATTTTATCAAATGATGATTTTCCAGCAGAAGAGAAAAATCAGTGTGCTAATTACAATAATAATGATAGTAGCTATACGAGTGCTGATGCTATTGCAGATTTTTATTCATGTCGTTTTGGACCATTAAAAGTATTCAATTTTTTTTTTTTTTTATGCATATAATTTGGGAATAAAATCTTAATTAACAGATTGTTTAAAAAAAAAAAAAATTAGTTACATTAATAAATTTTTTTTTCAGCCAGGCTTTTTTTTTTTTTTTTTGCCTTTGCTAAATTTTTGGGAATATCTGGAATTCATAATTTGAAAGTTTTTTAGGATTTCATTTCAAATATTTAACTTACAGCCGAATCGAAATTATACTGCATTCGTATGGGCTGAGAATGGAGCTGGTCGAAGTGAAAATGCAACATTTTCTGAGCAATGTATAACAGATTTTGCGCAACCTGATGCCGTCGATGCTCCAGCTTCAATGTCACAAAATGGGACAGTATTTGGTTTGACATTCAATAGCGAACCGGATGAAGTTAACGGTCCTGTAGCGTAAGTGATTTTTAATTCATAAATGACTATGATATTTTAGACATTTCAGTTTGCTGTTATTCAATTTTTAGTAATTTCACATCTCATCAAAATGAAATATTAATAAATGAAAACTAGAACTAGCTTTTATGCAAAATTTTATCCATTATACTAATTTTGGTATATATATATATATATATATATATATATATTTTGCTCTTTAAATTATTTTATTTGTTTAATTTTAGAACGATTTTTCTTTATGCAAAAAAGACATGGAAGCCTTCAAGCAGCTATTTTCAACTTAGCAATAAATTTTAACAAATCTGAGTAAATTTTCCCATTCTCATTTTATAGATGTTACTACGTTGCAATTGTTCCGCTTGCACCAGATGTTGTTATTGAGAGTTTGCCAGCACCTGATTCACTTATTGTTGACACATTCCTGAAAGCAATGGGCAATAATTTACAGAGTGAACAGCTAAAACAAGTAATTTGTCTACTTTTTTTTTTTTCGTAGTTTTAATACATCACTGTACTTTAGTATTACTAATATACGATTATTTTTTTTTCTTTTCTGTCTTTAGTGTAGGTTTTTCCTAGTTGTTTCTAGCAGCTTGTTTAGGTCAAGTGATTGCAAGATTGTGATACATATTTAAACTTTTTTCGGATGAAATATAAGCAATCCTCCAATCTCTTCTTTTAAATTCGGAAATATATTTTTTTGCTATCTTTCTGTTAATTTTTGCTTAAAGTATTCAAGTTTTATATGATATATCTATGAGCAACATGTGGAGGAAATAATCGTATAAAGAAAAACTTTAAAAAAAAATTTCAGGAAACGAAGCAAAAACGTTACTTTGCATATATCGCAGAAAGTTATATGCAGTATCCGAAAAGAACACTTATTGGTGATGGTAATACTACAGCTGGTGTAGAACCCTGCAATGTTTTGTATGTCATATAATAAAAATTGTAATTATGATAACGTTTATCAATCCTCTAATCTCTTCTTTTTCCAATAAAAACATTGTAAATTTTGGAAATGTTTTGCTATCTTACTAAAATTATTCAAGTTCCACATTAATAATATTTATCAAAATACGATGCTTTTCTGCATAGCCATTTATAGATATTTGAGTCGTCATCGACCGGAGGATCCAGCATTGAAGCCTGGTCTAAAATATACGGGTTTCTTAATTGCACGTGTTGATCGTGATTATGCTTCACGTGGTGATTCATTTCGACATAATGATCTTTTTTTCATAAAAAGAAAACGGTAAATTTCATGTCTTCAATTTATAAAGTTGCTTTTTTTTTTTCCTTATACTTGACAATTATTATTGTTGCATAAAACACATCAATATTTCTTTTTTTTCTTCTGTTTCTACTTAGACTTAAATTTTCTGCTTATAATTTTTTATTTATTGTTGAGTGGTATGTAAAATTTAGTATATACATTAAATAGTATTTGTATTTTTAATATATAGATCAGTAATTTTTTTTTTTTTAGGAGGCGATTACATCAGAACATAGAAAAAAGATTTTTGGATCGAAGTCGTTGGTTTAGTTATCGTGAGAATTCGGAACTTCCACGTCATTTTCGACCATCACGGCAGTTAATTGTTAGTGGTCCAGCATATGGCTTTAGCGGATATTTTAAACCTGTAATCTTGGAAGCTTTTGATGGTATATATTTTAAATGCATTGTTTATAAGTAAAATTTCTTAGAGAATTGAACGATGATTTGTTCCTTAACTTAGTTTTAATTAAGGAAGAAATCATTATCTCTCAATTCTATTGGTTAAATTTGAACTTTGACTACTGCTTCCAATAACAGAAATTAATAGGTTTAATACTGAAGATTTTAGAAATAATTAAATACTTTTGATACTGTCAACGGTAGCATTGTAAGAAAAAATAAAATAGAAGTTGTGTAACTTCAGTTTTTGTCGACATTAGTCATCCATATTAATTCTTCGAAATTTAATTAATTAATTAAAAGGGATGATTTTTTCCTCAAAAACAATTGATCTGTTAATGAATGATTACTAAAATAATTAATTGCAGAGCAATGGGCCCAATCATGGATGACAGTACTGTTCAGCGTGCTTTCTTTGGTTTTATTCATCATGCTAGTCTCTTCATTTGTTACCTATATTTTGCACAGGTATTTTCTTCACTTTAATGCTTTTAAATATGAAATATTTGAAACGTTTTTTGATGTATACAGTTTGTAACTTTATTTCTATGAAAATAATCTTTAAGCTAGTAGTTCACATACATGATTGAACTTCCGTGATCATAATTCGTCATTAATGATATCTTTGAATTTTGTAATAAATAACAATTACTATTATTTTATAAACTTGCAATATGAGGATGCTTGTATGGAACTTTATGTTAGGAATATTTAATGGTACGGCAGAAATTTGTTTTCTTATTTTTATTTATTTTATTTTTCTTTCACTCTGTTACGCTTTAAGACGTGGGATGATAAAGCAATTATGTCCGATGAGTAAGGATCGTATACTTCTAAAGCCTCATTTTCATGCAACACTCGTTGATGATCTACCCGAAGAATATACTATTCGACGTCGTGATAGCAATTACTTATGCATCTCTGAATTTGATGTATGTTTAATATAGTTTGACTATTTTTTTTTCTACGCTTTTTTATAAAATTATTTGGGAAATATGATCTTATCACTTGTTATAATATCAGTTTGTTTTCTATTACTCTTAACAGTTCTTTTCTCCTTTTTTTATTTGCATTCCATCCTTCTATTATTTTCATATTATTTAGTATTTCTTTTTTTTTTTTTATAGGCTTTGCCAAATTATCGTTCAATGGAATCGAGTGCTTCGGAACGTCTCGAGAATGCCCATAAAAATCGTTACAATGATGTAAAGGCATTCGATGCTACACGTGTTAAATTACCAATTATTGGAAATGATCCATCAACTGATTATATCAACGCTAATTTTGTCAAGGTTACCATGCTATTACTAATCAATTCTTATTTCATTTCTCTTTTTTCTCTAACTGTTTTGTTAATTTTATTTTTAGTGTAATTTTTTGCGTTTTGTTGACACAGCTAGTTAGCCTTTTCATGATATTTTAATTTATTTAATCATACTAGGTTGTTGTAAAAAAAATAAAATACAATTACCAGTGTTACATTAGATTGTGATGTTGTGTTTTTCTTTTGTTCAAAAATAACATATTATTCTTCATATGTAAAATCAATTTGCTAAGCTTTGTTTTCACTTTTTTTTTTCTTTTTTTTTTTTAGGGATACAGAGGTCGCAAAATGTTCATTGCATCGCAAGGTCCGCTAGATGCTAGTACGGATGATTTTTGGCGTATGATTTGGGAGCATAAAGTACGAGTTATAGTCATGGTTGCTAATCTCTACGAAAGAAATCGAGTTTGTAATTTCATTATTTATTTTTTAAATTTTGAATTTTTCAATGTTTTCTAAAATTTGTTACATTTCAGAATTTTAAAGCTTAGTTCAGAATTCTATAGCTTAGTATACGATTGATTGCTTACTCTATCAAACAAAAATGTGTCTAATAGTTTTGTTAATTTTAGTGTCAATGTGCGAAATACTGGCCAGATGATGGGCCAAAAGCATATGATAAATTAGAAGTTCGTCCAGTTGATTCGATTTACTATTCTGATTATGCTATACGCAATTTTGAAGTACGTCGTATTCAACCAACGGTAGCAAATGGTTCTCTCTCTGGTAGTCCTGCGATCATTTCATATGAAATTCCAAGTATAACTGGTGATACAGTTGCCGATCCTTCTGCAGTTATTGTGAATATGAAGTAAGCTAGCTATTTTAATGAATTACTCTAGTTTAAAGATAACTGTAAACTTATCGATTATTTTGCAAGTCATCACTTTTTTTATTTCTTTATTGTTATTGACTGAAATTTTCAGGTCTCGTTCATCATCAATGCGTGGTTCAGTTGATTCTATTCTTAATGAAGTATCTTCGAATTCAAAAAGAAATTCACGATGTAGCTATAGTAATACACAATTAAATGATATTCATGCAGAAACGGAATTTGTTACTAAAACTCCAGGTAGTTTAGATTGTTTTCTCTATGAAATCAGGCAATTTTTTACAAAATGTTTTTGGTGACGTGTTCTATAATTCAATACAAAAGTTTTTATTGTTGTTTTTTTTTTTTACATCACATTTAACCGATCATATTTTGTGTTCTTGAAAAATTGTCAAGTTTACAGATTTTATCAACGAAGAAAAGATTCTTGTTAGGAATATAAAAAAAGAAAAAGAAAAGATTATTTACAGAAGTTCGTCATGTTGTACAATATCACTATACCTCATGGAATGATTTACAAGCACCTGAATGTACCACTGGTTTACTACGCTTTTTATCAAAATTGCGTAAATTGGATAATTATATCCATGGTCCTGTTGTTGTTCATTGCAGGTATATTAAATTAGAAACATTTGTTTTTGTCTGATTATAATTACAAAAGAGCAGTCTAATCATATATGATATTATATCATAGATTACATTATCATTTCATATTTGAGCTTAGAGATTCTTTGATGTTTAAAAAAATCATAACAAGCTAAATATGTTATTGCAGTGCTGGTGTTGGTCGTACAGGTACTTTTATTGCAATTGATAGTTTATTAGATCAATGTATAGAGGAAGGTAAAGCAGATGTGTTTGGTTTTGTGTCAGAAATGAGAAAGCAACGAAATACTATGGTTCAGAATGCTGTAAGTTTCTATTTGCTATTAATTACATTGTAATATTTTTTAAATGTTTGCTAGAATTAAGAATATATATATTTTTATTTTTATTGCTTTATTATTCAACAAATTTTGCACCTTTTTTTTTTGTATATCATTAAATATAGTAAATAATGAGAATGATAAAATTTTTGTCGAAATACTTTTGATTTTTCTCATGGATAAAAAGAAAATATATTTTAGGAGCAGTATCTTTTTATTTACAAAGCATTAGCTGAATGGTATATGTTTGGAGAAACTGATATTGAAGTGAGTCAATTTCGTGAACATTATCGTAAATTAAATGAGCCACAGCTTCGTGAACATCAATCGTCAACTAATCGATCAGCATTTACTGCTGTTTTAAAACGACCAACTCAAAAGTTGCACCAGGTTAACAATGATACCTGTATTACCGAGAAAGTACCAACTGCAATGCAAGCTGAATATAAGGTATTTGGATTTGCATCGAATTTCTAGATCGGTAACATTCATTCAATATGCTATAATTAATCAGCAATGTTGATCACGATTGTAATAAGTTATGCTTGGTATTATAAATATATTATTTTAAAGAAAGAAAAATGTATTATAAAAAAAAGTTATACTTTATATTACAAATATAGAATTAAATAAGGAAAATTAGAAAGTATAAAGTTATAAGATTTGTGAAAAATATTGTTTGACAGCCTACTTTGCAAAAAGTTATAGATTTCATTTTTAATTTATTTAGCGACTGGAGCGTACACTTGAACCACGGCGAACATGTAATTTTGCGCACAAACCAGAGAATTTGAGAAAAAATCGTGTTGAGAATGCTGTTCCATTCGATCATTGCCGTATCGTTTTGCCAGTTATTATTGGAAGTGTTAACGATTCAACTTATATTAATGCTTCTTTGGTTAAGGTTACTGTGTTTTATGATTTTCGAACAATTTTAAGTAAAACTTAAGTAGTGAAAGTATTTGTGACTATCGTAAAGGTGTAAGTTCGAGAAATTTCAAACATTTTTTTTTTTTTTTTTATTTTGTATTCCTTTATCACTATAAAGAAGATATAGTTATTATGTATTGTGCAAATGTTTATTACTGATTTCAGGGTTATTTTTATCCGTATATCCTAGCTCAGGATCCATTAGATGAGCAAACATGTTATGATTTTTGGTGTATGATTGGTGAGCAAAATTCACGAGCTGTTGTGATGTTGTCATCTGAATCTGAATTTATGCCAGCTGAAAAAGTAAGTTATCCATTGTTTGGATTTATTTTAATGAAAATGCTCTTGAAGTATAAACAGTTTGAAAGTTGAGAAAGGAATAAAACAAATCTTTGCGCTTTTTTTTTCTTTTTTTTTAAATGTGTTTCAAATTTTTAGTATTGGCCGAGTGAAGTAGGATGTATAAAAACTTTCGGACGCGATGGTGAAGTATCAATCAAACTAATTGGAGAAGAATTGTTTCCAACATTTGCACTTAGAAAGTTTACATACAAATTTACAAAAGTTCGCATTTTTCTTTAGTTTTTCAAGTGATTGAAGTTTTCGAAGCTGTTATCATTAATCAAATCCAAGTTTTTGAATAGTATTGATTCTACCTATATATTTTTTATGTGTTTCTAATAGCTTTAACATTTGGATTTTTTAAAAATTTGTCTTCAATAAATTTATGTTTTCTTTTTTGGTATTGAGAAAATCGCTGTCTCAAAAATTTGTTAAAGTTTTTTGAATTAAAATCTTCGTCATTTACGACAAAAAAAAGAAAAAAAAAAAGGAAACAAATCTTTCCAGGAAAAAACATATCGCGAAATAATACAGTATGCTTACTTATGTTGGCCAGCAGACAAAGTACTGCCCGAATCAACTGAATCAATAATTGATTTAATAAGTCGAGTGCTTTCCTTACAAAGTGATCATCAAGAAGCAGGTCCAATTATACTGCATTCAAGGTTTTTTTTTTTTTTTTTATTGGTGCGTTATTTTTGATAATTCAGAAGATAAATTCTTGTCTGTGTCAAATTTCTTGTTTAATTGTTTACTCACACTAGTTCGATAGATTTTAATAATAAATAAATTGTTCCAATAATTAGAATGTTTCAATTGTTATTTTTTTTCATTTCATTTTTCATTTTCATTTCAAGAGATGGATCATTAAAAACGGGTCTTTACTGTTGTGTGTCATTATTGCTTGAAAGACTTAAAGCAGAAAATCGTATCGATGTATTTCAAACTGTTCGAAGTTTGCAGCAAAAGCGACCACTTATGTTCACAAACTTTGTATGTTTTTTTTTTTTTTTAAAGTATTATCTGGCAAAATATGGTTGATTGGGATAATAAGTTTAATGCAAAAATACCATAACAGTATTTATCGCAATTTCTTGAATTCAATAAGGATTTCTTTTAAAATAGAAGTCAAAATTAAGCAGTACAAATTATTGACGGTAATACTTTATTGTTTTAGGAACAATATGCTTTCTGTTATAAAGCTGTCATCGATTATCTGGATACATTTAACAACAAAAGTACGATTGACTGAGTGGAATAAAAATGGTATGGTTACATTGAAGCGCTTGATTACAAGAAGGAAGGGAAAATTTGATTATATCATGAAAGAATGCTAAATTAAATATTGCACATAAAGAAGTTTTGATTTCAGATTGGAATAAGTAAAGTTTGTATTTTTATATGGAAAAAGCTGGACGAAAATAAGAAATACTAAAGTTACTTATGATAAACATTTCTGTGAAGCATTGTGGAAAATTCATCCAGGAATATTATTGAATCGATATATCTATCGTTATTTTTTCCAAACATTGGTTTTCCCTTACTTTGTACTGTCATTTTTCTTTACTTTGTTTTGTTTTTACTTCTTCATCTTCACTCGATGTACAGGTACAAAAGTTCATTTGTTTAATATTAACTTCTTCAAATAAATTTGTCTTGATAGTTGATGAATGATTTTAATTTGGTTAGATTATAATTAGCTTTAAAAATTCTTGACCTATCACTTTTTCGTAGAACATTTTATGGAATATGATGTGATTTGTAAGGAATGAATGGGACTTTTAAATTCTCCCCTTTTCATCATTCATTTTATTCTCCTCCATCTCACTGTTCGAGCTTTCTTGTTACCTTGCCGAGCAGCTATGCCAGACAATTTAATAGCATAATTTTCTTATTTAGTTTTTTTTTTTTTTTTTTTTTTGATGAAAATATTATTATCTTTTCTTGGAACGATAAAAGTGGATTTTTTTTTTCTTTATTGAATATTGTTTTCTTTTTTAGTCATGTTTAGAAAAAAAAAAAGAAGTAGCATAATTTCGTTCTTTTGTAAATACAAAATTATACATGTTATATGAATTATATTATTTAGTTATTAATATTTACTACATTACTATCACTATTATTACTGTCATTTTTTTATCATTGCCAGTAATTTAGCATTATAAAATCTATGAAAACATTTTAGTTAAGCATTTATTTGTCATATAAAAAAGAGCAGCAAGGTAGCAAGAGATTGTTTCTTTTAAAATTTGATAATTAAAAAAAAAGAAAAAAGAAAAGTACGACAAATGAGGAAATCCAAATGTGTATGTGTCTTTCTATATGATTGTATGTTGATTTTTTTTTTTTTTTTTTAGTAAAGCTAACTGTTAAGATAATTTTGATCTGTTCTGTTTAATGAGTGATTCTCAATGATTTACAATCAAAAAATAAACAAAATAAGTTATACGAAAAGCTTTAGTCATCAAAGTATCATTATGCATAGGCATTTTATACAGACTTAGGGATGTTATTTTCTAGTATTATCCCTTCATATGTACATGTATGTATGTATGTGTGTGTTTACGTACGTGTCTGTATGTATGTATGTGTGTGTGTTTGTTTACGTACGTGTCTGTATGTATGTATGTGTGTGTGTGTGTGTGTTTACGTACGTGTCTGTATGTATGTCTGTGTGTGTGTGTGTTTGTTTACGTACGTGTCTGTATGTATGTATGTGTGTGTGTTTGTTTGCGTACGTGTCTGTATGTATGTATGTGTGTGTGTGTATGTGTGTGTGTGTTTACGTACGTGTCTGTATGTATGTATGTGTTATATTGAATTTTTTTTTTTAATTATATGCTTTTTTTTTTTAAAAAATTAAAGTTAAAAAAAAAAAGAGTATGTTATATTGATAAACTATTCTGATTTTTATTTTTATTATTATTACTGTTAGTGAAAAATTTTTATTAAATTTGTGAAGCCCATAATAAAAAAGAAAAAATGCTCTCAATGTAAAATTACTCTTTCAATAAATAATTTTTTTTTTTTTCAAAAACTTTTTCTTTCTCTTCTTTGTTTAGCATATATTGTTTACATTTTTCTTAATTTCTGCTACCTCTTTTTGCTGTTATAAAATTAAAATATAGTAAACGGATAAATAGGTAGAAAAGTACTAAAATACTAGAATTAAAAAAAAAAAAAAAAAAAACTCAGTATATATATATATATATGTATACATAATTGTGATTAAATTAGTATTGTTAAGCATAATTTGTTATTTTTTTCTTTTTTCTTTTCTCTCTTTTTTTCTTTCTTTCTTTCTTTCTTTCAATACTGTTCAAATTTTTATTTACTGTTTATAAAAGAATTGTTTACATGAATTTAATTGACAATATTAAATTACCAACACATACTCTCTATTCTACTCAGTTGTCCTCAAATACATATTCATTGATTTTTTTTTTTTTTTGGAGTACAGATTGGATCAAATTATTAATGAAAAGACGGATTATTATGATAGAGGTTGATTTGTTAAAAAAAAAAAAGAAATTATATGTCATAATTTAGTATTTATAATTTGTTATTTTTTCTTCTGACAATCTTATTAAGAGATTTCCGGTATAAAAAAACAAAACTGATCATTAATTCATCTCTAGTGTAATTGAAAATTTATTATTATTCCAAATTCTAGAAGTTTTTTTCATAAATATTTAAGAAGATAGTTTGTATTAATGAGAAGATTACATGAAGAAAAGAAAATTTTCCAACCTGAACTGAAATATCTTTTGAAATATTAGAAAAGGGGAAAAATTAAAAAGGAAAAAAGAGAATAATCAAATATTTGAGGAGAAAGTAAAAAAGATAAATTTTTTAGGAAAGGAAGAGAAAAAGAAAAAAAAACGATTATTTTCTTTTTTATGTGTCTTTGCAGCTGTGACAACAATTAGTTAATCAAATAATTGATCAATCAACTAATATTTTAATTGTGAAAATGATCAAATATTATATGTATAATTGATTGCATCGTAATGAAATAGAAGAATGATAGTATAAAAGTGATTTTAAAATGATAAAAAATCATTTAAAAGATAAGATATTTTTAAAATATTGAAATTTTGAAAGGAATATTTCTACCAGGTATTTATTTCTTTAAATATATGAAAAAAATATTAATTAAAGTTAGAGGAATCGTATGAGATTTTAAAAATGAAGTATAAATGCAAAGTGAACTTTTTGTAAAATAACAATAGTAATGATTTGTTTTATAGTTGTAAAAGTAATTTAGAAAAAAAAAGTAATTTAGAATAGATTTGTTTTATAGTTGTAAAAGTAATTTAGAATATTTATAAAATAGTTAAAAAAATTTTATTATAACAATAGTAATTCTCTATATTGATAGATTTGTTTATGGTTGTAAAAGTAATTTAGAATATTTATAAAATAGTTAAAAAACATTCTGATAAACAATAATCATATGTATTCTTAAGCTTAATTAATAAGTAATAAATGTCAAAGAAATCAAACATAAAATTATTAAAAGTAAGAAAAAAAAAAGAAATAAATGGCATCAAAATTTTATTTACAATTTCTTTTTTACATATTTATCTCTTATTTGAATGCATTGCATTTAGTTTTAAATATGTTACAAAATGTTTTTTTTTTTTTTCTTTCAAAGATTAATTTTAAAATCACAAATGCTTATAAAATGAGTTTCTGAAACATTTGTTAAAAAATAAAATTCAAAATCGTAATAATTTATTTCAAAAAGTTAAACTGTGCAACAAATTTTTTAGCATTGATATTTTTAAATGACAATTTTTTTTTTTTAAATTTTTAAAATAAAGATTTGGTATTAATAATAATTGTATTTAGAGGTATAATTATTTTTGATAGTCATTTGATAATAATTCTTTGAAGTTTGTTGAACTATTGATTGTCCCAAATTTTAATCTAAATCTAATCAAAATTTAGCATTTTATTACGATTATTATAGCAAATAAGTGTTATACATACTGAAATCATATGAATATTAATGAAAGAGTATTATTCGTGGTAATAATTTTTAAATTTAATTTGAATATAATAAAATTCATAAAGATACTTTTGCTTTTAGATTAATGAATTGATAAACTATACTTTGTTTATATTTTGATATTATTTTCATTGGTTTTTGCAAAAATAAAAAAAGATAAAATGCAAGAAATGATATTAATTCAATTTTTGTTTTCAAAACAGGTTTAATTTACTTCAGTAAAAATAAATGTTTGATTTAAAATTAATTGAAATTGAAAAAAAAAAGTGAAACAGTAAAATGTCAAAAAAAAAAAAAATTGATGCAAACAGTAAAATGTAAAAAGTAAAATTATTATGAAGTCATTTGGACAACAGACGACATTATAATGATTAAATTGTTTATTCATTGAAATTATTAAAATAAACAAAAAGCATTATCAATTGTTGATTAATTTAAATTTCAAAAAATTGCTAAAAATTTGCAAGAAATTATCTAAATAGAATTGTTTACATATGAAAAAGAATCACTGATAGTTTAGGAAGATAAATTTAAACATGAACAGATAATTTGTGGGAAATTTTCGCTTTTTTTTTTTGGGCGCAATTCTTCCAGAACCATTTTACCTGCAGAAAATTTTTAATGATATGACACGAGGTGACATGATCTGATCTGATATGATATGATATGATCTGATATTACTTTATGATTTTGAATAATAAATTTTGATAAATTTGGAACATTATGAGAAAAAAAACTCATTTATTTGTTAAATATGAAAATGAAATAAAACAAAAATGTAATTACATTTTAATGTATCAAATCTTTTGTTGTAAATGATAGTGGTATTAGCTGTGAAAGTTGCATTTCTATTCGTTTATTAGAAGTTGATGATATCATTATTACCTGAAAAATATTAATTAATGAATCTGCATGAATATTTCATTAGGAATTATTATTATTATTATTATTATTATTATTATTATTATTATTATTAGGAATTATTATTATTCATTATTTATTATTACTATTATTATTAGGAATTATTATTATTATTTATTAACATTATTAGGAATTATTATTATTTATTATTTATTAATACTATTATTATTAGGAATTATTATTATTATTTATTATCATTATTAGGAATTACTATTATTATTTATTACTTATTATTACTATGATTATTATTATTATTATTATTATTATTACTATTATTATTATTATTATTATTATTATTATTATTATTATTATTATTATTATTATTATTATTATTATTATTAGGAATTAATAATAATCATATTTGATTAAATGTTATTATATGCGCATAACAATTGAGCTCATATGTTTGAATTAAAATTAGAAGATGAAAAAAAAAAAAGAAAGAAAAAAAGATTTGTCACCTTCATGTCACCAAATTCAATAAGAAATTGTCGACAAAGTCCGCAAGGAGCAGTAGGCTCAGCTGGTGTTGCGCAAACTGCAACTGCTTGAAATTCACGATAACCTTCAGCTACCGCACGTGTTACTGCACTCCGTTCCGCACATATTGTTCCACCATAAGATGCATTCTCGACATTTCCTATAATTTTTCTTTTTTTTTTTTAAAAAAAAAAAAAGATTATATAATAGGTGATTGATTAAAAGATAAGAATTATTCATTTTTATTATTTACAATTAATAAATAAGTTGAGTGTTTGTTTTTTTTAACATAAAAAATATTTATAATTAAAAAATTTAATTAGCAATTTTAATCAATTTTTTTTTTTATTTAACATTAAATAACAGAGAAAAGAAAATTAAAATACCTCTTTAACATTAAGTAATTAAAATACCTCCTGTAATTATTTTACCATCTTTGGTTAATAAAGCAGCACCAACAGTAAATTTGCTATACGGACAGTATGCTCGATCCATAGCAAGTCGAGCAGCACTTGTTAAAGCATCTACATCAATACTCATTTCTGTAATTTATATAATTTTTTTAATTTTAATTTTTTATTTCTTTTTTTTTTAATATTAAAATTCATACAAAATTAACTAAACTATTAATTAGTAACTATTGCTAAATGTAAAATTTACAAATAGTCAATAATCTGCACTACAACTAATTATCACCAACTATTGTTATCAGTAATTTCATCTTTAGTATTCCTCGTCTTATCTTATCATTAATCATTTTTGTTATGTACAATTAATGATAATTATAGAACTAGTTAAAGTGATAAGTAAACAAATGCAATGACCAACTAACTGCTTCATATAAATGAAAAACAATTTTTTTTTTTAAAAAAAAGAAACGATAAATGGAAGTATAAATAGCATTGAAGAGACTTAAATTTCTCTTAAAAAACTAGTTTTATTGTAAATTAAAAAAAAAAAAAAAAAGTGAAAGTAATTATTTAAGATAAATGAATAGTTGTGATTTTTGATAAATTATTTGCTGTGTATTTTTTTTTTTTTTTTTGCTAAATCAAATTATCATTTCATTCTTACATTTATCATTCATTTATAAATGATTACAGTTTCATTTTTTTTAATCATTCTAAAATTAAACAATTTAACAAAATGTTGCAGAATTTTTAATTTTTTTAAGTTTGAAAAAAAAAAAGAAATATTTTAATACAATCAATTTTATTCAAACAAATATCATTTAATAATATAAATGTTAAATAATAGCTAATGCTTAAGATATAAGCAAAAATGATTAAATAAAAAAAAAAAAGAAAAAATTTCTATCTATTGAATTTAAATAGAATGAAATTTGAATTAAAAATAAAATGAATTTATCAAGTTGGGAGAAAATATTTAAAAAAAACAAAAAAAGTAACAAATATTTATAGATCTTTTAATTGATACAAAGTATTTATTTATTTTTTTCTTTTTAGCATTTAAAGTAAAATTAAAGGATTAAAATGGAAATTAAAAAGAGATAATATTATTTGAGCTATAAATAACTGATTTGATTTGATTAATTCAAAATAATCTATGTTGAATGTGCAATGATTGCAAAAAAAAAAATTAAAAAAAAAAAGAAAATTAAAAAAAAGTTAAAGAAGCGGAACATACGTTATCACTGAATTCTGCAATTTACCTTGAAAAACTGATTTAAAAAAAATGATTTATTACAGTTAATGATAAAACTATCGAACGAAGAAAAAGTAAGTAAATTAATTATATTTGTGCGAGAAAAAAAAAATGAGGAAGTAATGATATTTCTGGTTTCAATTATTTTATCGATGGTATAAAATATCAGTGCGGGAATGATAAGATCACAAATCAGCCAAATGATAAAAGATTTTTAAATAATTTCAAATAATGATATTTCTGGTTTCAATTATTTTATCGATGGTATAAAATATCAGTGCGGGAATGATAAGATCACAAATCAGCCAAATGATAGAAAGATTTTTAAATAATTTCAAATAATGATATTTCTGGTTTCAATTATTTTATCGATGGTATAAAATATCAGTGCGGGAATGATAAGATCACAAATCAGCCAAATGATAGAAAGATTTTAAAATAATTTCAGAAGATGTAAAACAAATGATTGAGGAGGGAACAATGATTATTAGTTTGATTGTTATTATCAGGACAGATAACAACAAAAAATAATTTATCAGAATATGAAATATGAAATTTCGATTGATTAAAAGAAAATATTAATTTGTATTTTTTAAAAATTTTTTTAAATTTTTTTTTCTATTATTACAATACAATATGATATGATTAGTAATAATAATAATGATAATAATAACAAAAGAGTTGGGAAAATATCTAAAAATTAATAATAAAAACAATGATAATAATGATAGTGATAATGATAATGAGTATAATAGTAATAATGATGGTGATAGTGATAATGATAATGAGTATAATAGTAATAATGATGGTGATAGTGATAATGATAATGAGTATAATAGTAATAATGATGGTGATAGTGATAATGATAATGAGTATAATAGTAATAATGATGGTGATAGTGATAATGATAATGAGTATAATAGTAATAATGATGGTGATAGTGATAATGATAATGAGTATAATAGTAATAATGATGGTGATAGTGATAATGATAATGAGTATAATAGTAATAATGATGGTGATAGTGATAATGATAATGAGTATAATAGTAATAATGATGGTGATAGTGATAATGATAATGAGTATAATAGTAATAATGATGGTGATAGTGATAATGATAATGAGTATAATAGTAATAATGATGGTGATAGTGATAATGATAATGAGTATAATAGTAATAATGATGGTGATAGTGATAATGATAATGAGTATAATAGTAATAATGATGGTGATAGTGATAATGATAATGAGTATAATAGTAATAATGATGGTGATAGTGATAATGATAATGAGTATAATAGTAATAATGATGGTGATAGTGATAATGATAATGAGTATAATAGTAATAATGATGGTGATAGTGATAATGATAATGAGTATAATAGTAATAATGATGGTGATAGTGATAATGATAATGAGTATAATAGTAATAATGATGGTGATAGTGATAATGATAATGAGTATAATAGTAATAATGATGGTGATAGTGATAATGATAATGAGTATAATAGTAATAATGATGGTGATAGTGATAATGATAATGAGTATAATAGTAATAATGATGGTGATAGTGATAATGATAATGAGTATACTGTTGCGAATAGAAAAAGTAAATAATACATGCAATAGTAATAAAACAATTATAATTCTTTAAGTTATTTTGTATGAAACTGAAATAGTCAAATCTCAGAAACTCAAAACATTTGATAAGTTATAAAAATAATATATTTATTCATATTAACATTAATTACTATTAATTAATTAACCAATAACATAATTCAATAATAACAATAATGATAATGGCAATAATATAATAATAATAATGATAATGGTAAAAATAATAATAATAATAATAATAATAATAATAATAATAATAATAATAATAATAATATTAATAATAATAATGGTAATAATAATAATAATAATAATATTAATAATAATAATGGTAATAATAATAAGAACAATGATAGTAATAATGACAGTGATAATGATAATGATAATGAGTTTACTGTTACGAATAGAAAAAGTAAATAATAGTAAGAAAAGAAAAAGTAATTAATATCGTTCAAATTGTTTTTTTTTTTCTAAAAGGAATTGTTTGTTTATTGTAAATATTTTTACCATCTCACTGACATTTTCAATCATTTAATTTACACAAAATGTTAAAATCCATTAAATGTATTTCATGTTTGACCGAAAAAATTTAAATATATTTCAAAACAATAAATTGTAAACAATAAACAATAAATTCTCTCACTGCTAAGAGAATTTATTAGTATTACAATGGAAATTCTCTGCAATCACTCTGCTACAGCTATTATTAAATGTGTTTCTTTAAATTTTCAAAAGAAAACGAAAATGAAAAATTCTATTATTTTGTATGAAAAAAGAAAGAAGAGAGAGAGAGAGAGAGAAAAAGAAAGAAAGAAAAAAAAAGTGAAATATTTGTTGATGAAGCATAAAGCAGATGTTTGTTTCATTTAAAGATTAAAAAATATCACATTTATCAATTTTCTACTTTTTTGTTAAATTTAAATTTTTTTTAGTGAAAAAAAAAACTTATGCAAATTTTTACAAATATAATAATTAAAGAATGAAATTTTAGATAAAATATAAAATATAAATAGTAGGAATAGCTATTAATTAAATTTTTTGTACAGATATGAAATAATTTGATAAGAATGATATGATAAGATGAATTTAATTTATATTAGCAAAATTATTTTTTTTTTTCATGGATAAATTTAAGGAAGTAATAAAATGAAACTAAAAAAGGAAAAGAAATGATAAATAAAGGTGATAAAATTGAATAATTTAATTAAAATTTTTTTCTATTAAACAAAATAAATCTAAAATTGAAATAAAAAAATTAAAAATATAAAATTTTAAAGAATTAAAGTGAAATAATCATAATAATTATTTAAGGTGAAATAATCATAATAAATTATTTAAGGTGAAATAATCATAATAATTAAGAAAAAAATTTTTTTTTTTTACACATATAATTTATTAAATGGTTTATTTTAATTTATTCATCGATTATTTCAAATGAAATCCTAAAAAATTGAAATTTTATATTTCTCTCTCTCTCTCTCTCTCTCTCTCTCGTTTAGTGATAAGCGTTATCTTTCATTTATCATTTTCTATGATAAATGATTTGTAATCACATAACATATATCAAACAGACATAACGAAATGAACAGTTTATGGAATGGAAAGTTTGTTTTGAACAAAAAGCAAAAAGAAAGGGAGAGAGAGAGAGAGAGAGATATGAACGATGAGGTATCATTGATAGACAGATAATGTGTCACCATCTGTCCACATAAGTAGCCATTGGTCATTGGTCACATCAAACATCCTTCCGCATCATTACCTTTCTTCTTTCCATTACTTTTATTATTTCATTTATTTCTCTTCCAAACTATTCGATATTTCTTACTACTATTACTTATATGTTTGTCTGTATCTATGTTTACGTGTATGTTTGTTTGCGTGTATGTGTGTGTGTGTGTATGTGTGTGTGTGTGTGTGTGTGTATGTGTGTATGTGTATGTTTATATAAGGAGAAATAAGAGGAATGGACAGTGTACACAGGTAGATAGGTGCATATCATCAGAATTGGCCATTTTATAAGATCGCCATCGTTTGCTTATATTTATTCTTTCAAATACTTTTCCAACAAACTTTTAAAATAATTTACTGAGGGGAAAAAAAAAATTTTTTTTAGATAAAAAATGATTTATTTTATTTTTGAAAATTTTTTTTTCCTAAAATTTGAAATTAAAATTAAAATTTGAAGTTTATTATTTCACTAACATTTAAGTTAAATGATTGTCCTTTTTGTATTTTCTATTGCTTTTTTTTTTTTTTGCTTTTTTACTTTAGGATTTGTTCAAAAATAATATTTTCCTAAAATTTGAAGTTTATTATTTTATTCTAATTTGTTATCCATTTATTTCTTTTCAGAAAAATTTTTTTTCCCTAAAATTTGAAATTAAAATTTGAAGTTTAGTATTACTTTAATGATTATCTTTGTTATGTTTTCTACTGGTTTTTTTTTGTTTGCTTTTTTGCTTTTGGATTTGTTCAAAAATAATATTTTACTCTAATTTATTATCATTTTCATTACTTTGAGTTAACTAGTTATCTCTGGTTTTTGTTTTCTTCTGTTCTTTTTTTTTTAAAAAAAAAATTTTTCGAAAATAATATAAGTAATAATACTTTTTAAGCTTTAGTGAATATAACAGAATTCTTTTCAAAAGATTTAATAGAAATAATCTCGAACACATAGGTAGATTTAACAGAAATATTCTCGAACACATAGGTAGATTTAACAGAAGTGTTCTCGAGTACATAGGTAAGTATAGATCAATTAATTTATAAGAATATTCTTAATGTTGGCTGTAAATCCAATAAAAATTTAACAAAAATATTCTCGAGTACATAGGTAGATTTAACAGAAATATTCTCGAATACATAGGTAAGTATAGATCAATTAATTTATAAGAATATTCATAATGTTGACTGTAAATCCAATAAAAATTTCTTTTAAATTACTTTATAATTTGAATTGAACTGATAGAGATTTAACAAAGAGAACAAATTTTATAATTTATAACGCTTAATATGATCGTTTTGATACAAATCAAATTAAAATAATTAGTATTAATATTAATTGTTCATCTAATTATCTCAAACAATTAATTTGTCTAATTTTATTTTAAAAGTTTTTGTCCCAAATATATTTATTAGCAGATCATTACTAAATCACATTGAACAGTTCCAATTAGTAATGAAGAAGAAAATGTGTCACTGTACGATGTTAATTAATGCAAATATAAAAGACAGAGCAATGATGGACGTTCATTTGTTTGTTATCACTGTTAAGAAAGTAAGCGAGTTTTTATCATCGATAGATTAGTAATATTGTGATAACATAGCATTGATAATCAGAGGACATTCTGAATGATTCATAGATGGAAGACTTGGCCACTAAGAGAAGTTAGTATATTGTTTGATGTCATTGCATTGATAATCAGAGGACATTCTGAATGATTCATAGATGGAAGACTTGGCCACTAAGAGAAGTTAGTATATTGTTTAATGTCATTGCATTGATAATCAGAGGACATTCTGAATGATTCATAGATGGAAGACTTGGCCACTAAGAGAAGTTAGTATATTGTTTAATGTCATTGCATTGATAATCAGAGGACATTCTGAATGATTCATAGATGGAAAACTTGGCCACTAAGAGAAGTTAGTATATTGTTTGATATCATTGCATTGATAATCAGAGGACATTCTGAATGATTCATAGATGGAAGACTTGGCCACTAAGAGAAGTTAGTATATTGTTTGATGTCATTGCATTGATAATCAGAGGACATTCTGAATGATTCATAGATGGAAGACTTGGCCACTAAGAGAAGTTAGTATATTGTTTGATATCATTGCATTGATAATCAGAGGACATTCTGAATGATTCATAGATGGAAGACTTGGCCACTAAGAGAAGTTAGTATATTGTTTGATGTCATTGCATTGATAATCAGAGGACATTCTGAATGATTCATAGATGGAAGACTTGGCCACTAAGAGAAGTTAGTATATTGTTTGATGTCATTGCATTGATAATCAGAGGACATTCTGAATGATTCATAGATGGAAGACTTGGCCACTAAGAGAAGTTAGTATATTGTTTGATATCATTGCATTGATAATCAGAGGACATTCTGAATGATTCATAGATGGAAGACTTGGCCACTAAGAGAAGTTAGTATATTGTTTGATATCATTGCATTGATAATCAGAGGACATTCTGAATGATTCATAGATGGAAGACTTGGCCACTAAGAGAAGTTAGTATATTGTTTGATATCATTGCATTGATAATCAGAGGACATTCTGAATGATTCATAGATGGAAGACTTGGCCACTAAGAGAAGTTAGTATATTGTTTGATATCATTGCATTGATAATCAGAGGACATTCTGAATGATTCATAGATGGAAGACTTGGCCACTAAGAGAAGTTAGTATATTGTTTGATATCATTGCATTGATAATCAGAGGACATTCTGAATGATTCATAGATGGAAGACTTGGCCACTAAAAAAAAAACTTCGAACAAATATTATTTCAAAGTTCTTTCTTTATACATAAATTCATTTAGATGTTTTCCTCCATTTATTATCAGTTATTTTTTCAAAAACAGTGTGATAAGAGCACTTACCAGATTTTTTGTTAATTTAATATATATATTTTACGTGTAAATAATGCATATTACCCGTAATAGAGCTGTAAGTAACGTACGTACGTGTAAACATTTTTATACAATTTAATTATAAACAATTTATGTTCAATTAATTTATCTATGAATAAACTTCAATTGCATTTAAATGTTTCAATTATCGCTAAAATCGTTTGGTATGAGTTAATAGAAATATTTATGCCACCTCAAAATTTTTTTTTTTTTGTTGTTATCGAAACTAAATTAAACTGATAATTATCGAAATAATTATTGAAATAGTACTATTAATTAAGGTAATATTATTTCAAATATGCATTTCATAGTTTTTGTATAAGTGAGAATTTATTAACAAAAAGTTTTTTAAATTTAGGAAATTAGCAAGAAAGAAAAAATTTTATGAAAAATAAGAAATACAAGAAAAAAGAAAAAGAGAAAATAAAGGAGGAAAATTGCTATGGAAAATAAAAAGTGAAATTTTAACATTTTCGTTTTGACATTTATACAAATCAGTTTTTTGCATATCATAAAAATAAATTTTGATAATTTAAAAATCTATTAACTTAAATAATTTCAAAATGTTACTTAAGTAAATCTTTAACAAATGTAGCAATGATGCATTTTTCATAGTAATTCCAAAATTATCCATCAGAATTTAATTACCCAATTACTCAAATATTTGTATATTAAATTTCACAAATACTTAAAATCCACTATCCAACCTGATTATCTCTTCCTGATTCGTTGTGTTATTTTCAGGAATGAAAAATGAAACATTAGATAAAACTTAAAATACATAGATGATTAGTAACTCCAAATGATGGATCTAAAGAGTTTAGCTCGTTGAAAATGCTATTATTATAAGGTCATAGGTCATAAGGTCATTCAGATTAACAACTTTATCCTTTTTCTTTCGTTGTTACTCGAAATGCTAAAATTGATTGATTTCATCATATTCATAATTTATTATTTCAGAAATCAAAACGAGTTTGCATGCTATCTTTTTCTTTTATGCTTTCCGGTTTTATAAACTTTTTGTGCAAATTATTTTCCGGTTTTCTGGATGGAATTTTCTCCTGGAATTCTTGTTTTATCACAACACTATCTCATTTCACTTTTTATTTTTATGATTTTCGTCATTTTATATCACCAAAAATGCATTTATTCATTATCATTTCCTTTCCTCCTCCTCCACCCACCAAAAAAAAAAACTTACATTTCAAGAAATGAAATAATTCTCTCTCTCTCTCTCTTTAATTCCAAGCTTTCAAGAAATGAAATAATTCTCTCTCTCTCTCTCTCTTTAATTCCAAGCTTTCAAGAAATGAAATAATTCTCTCTCTCTCTCTCTTTAATTCCAAGCTTTCAAGAAATGAAATAATTCTCTCTCTCTCTCTCTTTTTAATTCTAAGCTTTCAAGAAAGCTTCAAGAAATGAAACAATTCTTTCTGTCTTTAATTCTAAGCTTTCAAGAAATGAAATAATTCTCTCTCTCTCTCTCTCTTTAATTCTAAGCTTTCAAGAAATGAAATAATTCTCTCTCTCTCTCTCTCTCTCTCTTTAATTCCAAGCTTTCAAGAAATGAAATAATTCTCTCTCTCTCTTTAATTCTAAGCTTTCAAGAAATGAAACAATTCTCTCTCTCTCTCTCTTTAATTCCAAGCTTTCAAGAAATGAAATAATTCTCTCTCTCTCTCTCTCTTTAATTCCAAGCTTTCAAGAAATGAAATAATTCTCTCTCTCTCTCTCTCTCTCTCTCTCTCTCTCTTTAATTCTAAGCTATACTATAAATTTGTGATTAATTTATAACTGATAAATTAAGAATTAAATTTATAAAATAAGATCAAAATCAAAAAAAATATGTAAATAAATATAATCCTATATGATTAATTTAAAACAAACATATTTTTCTTTTTTTTTGGCTAGTTAACATTAAAAAATTTGCATAAAAGGAAAAAAGAGGAAAAATGTAGATTGATAATAATTATTCATAAAATTTATTTTTTTTTTCCTTTCAATTATTATTAAATTTAAAAAAGAATCCTTTCTGTCATATTTTATTTATTATATTTTCTTTTTTTTATCACTGATTCATCCATTTTATTATCATTCTTTTAAACTATTCAAATATCTTTCTATGTGCTATATAAAAATGTTTGTTTAATTTTTTCTTTTTTATTGAATTATTTATTTCTAAAATTTTACAATCAAAGTTTCAACAATTTTTTTTTTTGATTCATTCTAAAATTAAATAATTTATTTTTTTTTAAGCAATTATTTGACAAACATATTGTCAAATGTTAATAATAATTTGATGTTAAAAAGATAAATGAAATGTATGAAACAGAAAAGTTAGGAATAATTTTTATTTTTTTTATTTCAAATTATTTTTGCTAAATAGTTTAAATGAATTTGAATGTTCGAACAAATTTTCAAATTTTATCACTATTGCTTTTCTCGAGACTACTCAATCATTCAATGTTTCTTGTAATTTAAATTATTGTTATTTTTAAATACAAAGTAAGAATATAAAGTAAGAAAGAGTCTTGAAATGATTTCTAATTTTTAAATATAAAGTAGGAAAATATAAAGTAAGAATATAAAGTAAATATAAAGTAAGAAAAAGTCTTTAAATGATTTCTAATTGAATTTTTAAATATAAAGTAACTATAAAGTAAGAAAAAGTCTTGAAATGATTTCTGATTGAATTTTTAAATATAAAGTAAGAAAATATAAAGTAAATATAAAGTAAGAAAAAGTCTTGAAATGATTTCTAATTTTTAAATATAAAGTAAGAAAATAAAGTAAGTATAAAGTAAGAAAAGAGTCATGAAATAATTTCTAATTGAAGCATTAATTTTAATTCATACATATAAAATTTGTCATTTTAGAGTTTTAATAATTTTTGCAATTTTTTTTTTTATCAATAAATTAAACCAAAAACGATATTATTGGTATAAAAAAAAAAAAGAATAAAGTTTATTTAGTTGACAAAATATTGTCAAATGAGAAAGAGAAATCATTTAATTACAACATTTTTAATACCTTTACAATAAATAAATGAACACATTTTTTTTTTTTTTTGATTGCTAAAATCATTTCATTCGTTCTTTCTTTCCTTTTCCGTTTTTTTTCTCCCTCCCTCTCTCCCTCTCTCTCTCTCTCTTATTTTTGCAAAAAAGTTATTCAAACTGTAAATTTAAACAATCATGAAAAATGTATAAATAAAATAGAGAGAGAGAGAGAGAGAGAGAGAGGGAGAAAAGGAGAAAGAGAAAAGACTTCCTCTCTTTTCACTTTTTACTGTCCACACACATAAATTTGTCACCCCCATTCTCCCGCTTTACCCAATTTTCTCTTCTTTGCTTGTTGATGATATTCTACAAAAATAGGTCAATTTGGTTTATTGTTTTATCTTTTGCTACTATTTCAAATTAACAAGTAATAATCTTCCTTTTTTTAAAAAAAAATTAACAGGTAATAAATTCTTTTTTTTTAAAAAGGAATTAACAGGTAATAACTAGATAATTAACAGGTAATAAATAGATAATTAACAGGTAATAAATAGATAATTAACCTTGTGTTTTTCTTTTTTGTTTTTTTTTTTTTTTGTTTAATTTTTGTTTTTTTTTTCAATTCTTTTTTTTACTGTTAAAAAGAATGAAATAGAAGAAAATGAGAAATAAATAAGTAAATTTTAGATTAAATTTTTCAAATCATTTCTAATTGTTTAATTTATCTTTTTTATTTTCCTTTGCTAATAATTTATCTAATTTTTCTTCTTTTATTTCTTTCCTCTCTAATTACTCTTTCATTTTAATTTACACATTTGTTTTACATATTTTTTTGTATAAAAATATCAATAATATCTTGTATTTTGTTTATTTTTTCATAATATAAAATAAAAATATCACATATAAAAAGTTATTGTTTTCTCATTCTTTCTCTCTCTCTTCCTCTCTCTCCCTCTCTCTCTCTCTTTTATTTTTATTATTTATTATTACATTAAATTAGTTTACTGTCAACTATATATTGAATTTCTCAATTTCAAACATTAGTTTAATTTATGTACGTTTTAACCTTTAAATTTTGTAATCAATGAAATTCATTGATTACAAAATATAAACAAACTATTGAAATTGAATGATTCACAAACACAGTACTCCAACTTTTAATTATAAAATGATAATTGTGCAATGCTTTCCAGTAAACTAGTTTTTCAGTAAACTTTCATCACTTCAATTCATTTTTTCCCTCCCTCTCTCTCTCTCTCCCTCTCTCCCTTACCTTTTTTTCATTATTATTATTACTATCAATACCAACTTTTCTTTTCCTATCCATTTTAATATTTCAAAAAAGTTTTAGATTAGATTAAAAAAAATTTTTGAAAACATCGTTATCATTCTAATATTACACTTATTTTAGCATTTATTATGATAATTTATAAGCAAATAAAAAATTTTGAAAAATTAGCAAAGAATGATAAGCGAGCATAAATGATAACTAATTGCAATTTTTTTTTTAATTGAAAGACAATCTAATAATCTTTTCATTATCATAATCATTTCACATTTATTGCATTAATTTTCACTGATTTGTTGTGACATGTAAATGAGTTGCGGTATACGTCATTGATGTCATTGTCACGTAACATATCACGTGACATCAACTGATCATATCGTTATGTTTAGCTAAGGATAACTTATTCTTATCACAACTTATCACAATATTATTACAATCGTAGGTTAGTTTACTTATCACAGTATTATCCCAACCATAGGTCAATTAACTTATCACAGTACCACCCCAATCACAGATTAATTTACTTATCACAGTATCACTTCAATCATAGGTTAATTAACTTATCACAGTATCACTTCAATCATAGGTTAATTACCTTATCACAGTATCACTTCAATCATAGGTTAATTAACTTATCACAGTATCACTTCAATCATAGGTTAATTAGCTTATCACAGTATCACTTCAATCATAGGTTAATTAACTTATCACAGTATCACTTCAATCATAGGTCAATTAATTTATCACAATATTACTCCAATCATAGGTTAATTAACTTATCACAACATCACTCCAATCATAGGTTAATTAACTTATCACAGTACCACCCCAATCACAGATTAATTTACTTATCACAGTATCACTTCAATCATAGGTTAATTTACTTATCACAGTATCACTTCAATCATAGGTCAATTAACTTATCACAATATTACTCCAATCATAGGTTAATTAACTTATCACAATATCACCCGAATTATAGGTTAATTAACTTATCACAATATTACTCCAATCATAGGTTAATTAACTTATCACAATATCACCCCAATCACAGATTAGTTTACTTATCATCTTATCATCAGTAACCTTTATCAAATCATACATTTTCATCTCTTTTCATCTAACATTCTTTCCAATCTTTTGTTCAATATCTTTACCAATGTCAGAGTGATTTTCCCTTCTTTTCTTCTCATCATTTCCTCTAAATGTTCCATTTCCAAATTGCATCAATGAATTAAATTTAAAAAAAAAAAAAAAAATTGAAATGAATTCGTCTTTTTTTTTCCTAAGGTATTTCTTTATGCTAGTAAAGATGACATTAATCTTCATTATATAATTTTTTTTTCAAATATTTTAAAAACTTACTGCCAATATTATAGAGAATGTATATCTTTCTACATTATATTGGCAATGTAATTTCAGGATAATTTCAGGATACATAACGTTTGTCTTTCATTAACGTACAACGTGATATTTCTTCCTTTATACTTTTCTACCTCTAATCTATAATCTATAATTTCTACCTTTTTCTTCACGCTTTCACGTAGTACGTCATTCAAAACGTGTCACGAAACACGCAATCGGATATATTCAAAACGCATCACGAAACGCGCAAGACAAGTCACGAAACACACAATTGGACGTTTTCAAGGAGTGTCACGAAACACGTAATTGGATGTGTTCAAGACGCATCGCGAAGCACGCAAGACGTGTCACGAAAACATGCAATTAGATATATTCAAGACGTGTTACGAAACACGCAATCGGACATATACAAGACGTGTTACGAAATAAGCAATCGGACGTATTCAAGACGTGTTACGAAATAAGCAATAGGACGTATTCAAGACGTGTTACGAAATAAGCAATCGGACGTATTCAAGACGTGTTACGAAACAAGCAATCGGACGTATTCAAGACGTGTTACGAAATAAGCAATAGGACGTATTCAAGACGTGTTACGAAATAAGCAATCGGACGTATTCAAGACGTGTTACGAAATAAGCAATCGGACGTATTCAAGACGTGTTACGAAATAAGCAATCGGACGTATTCAAGACGTGTTATGAAATACGGAATCGGACGTATTCAAGACGTGTTACGAAACACGCAACTGGACTGCGTTACATACTGTCTCATTTGGGATTGTGTAATGTTGCATTCATTTGAGATTATCTTATTTTGCGCGTTATATGGTATTGCGTCATATTGCATGTGATAAGTTCCGTTATCTCACGTTGCGCGTTATCTGTCATTTACGATTACGTGACCTAAGAATGCGTTGCGTAACTTTTTTTTTTTTTTTGGGGGGAGAGGGTAATATCACAGAGTATGATTTTTCATACGATTTATCCCATAGAATTAAACTCAAAATAACGATTAGTTTCATTTCATAGATTTATTTCATAAACATTTCAATTTTAACTAACATTTCATTCCTTTGATGAAAAGAATGCATACTTTTCTAATTTTGTCAGCGATAATTTCATCTTTCCTTCATATATTTTTTATCATATTTGATAATGAGATGAAAAGTGATTATTAATTAAAAAAAAAAAATTAAAATAGAAATGATAAATTAATTATATTTTTATTAGCCTTTATATAGATGATTTTTGTAATCTTAATAGTATTTACGCTGATACAAAATGAGAAAAGTTTGGAATTTTAGTAAAAATTAGAAATATATTAGCGAGAAAAAAAGAAAACGAAAAAAATTTGTCCTTTTTCGCCATCTGAATAATCATAAAACATTAAAAAAAAAAAGAAAAAAAGCATTGAGTGTCATCTTTGTATCAATCTAAATCATTGCTCTCCGTTCTAATCTCATTTTTCCATCTCTCTTTTTCTCATAAATGTGCTAATAATATATGAGAAAAAAAAAAATTTATTCCGTTAAAATCAATGATTATAGTGAAAATTGTATCTATTCTCTTTGAGTATATTATTAATGCATTGTTTTTTTTGCGCAATTTAATTTTCTCTTCATTAATTCTTTCTAATCATTAATTTCTCTTTCGTTTTATTTATGCAATTAATTCATTAATGCCATTTTTGGATGTAATTTATATTTAATGATCTAAAAAAATTTCAGTATATGGCACCAAAATTGGAACAATTAGGCCCATGTACTTCAAATGGTAATCAAAATAATGAATGTACGGATGATACATCTGTTGCACAAATTTTGCCAGGTATTTTATATGAACCAAACAGTTTTCGTCACTATATACCAACACTTTATCTTGGTAAGGTAAGTTAAATTTTTTCTTTCATACCATTAAAATTAAATGATACTTTTATAATATTTGTTAAAAAAAAAAAAAAAGTGAGAATCCTTCTCTACCTTATTTATAGTATAAAAAAAAAAAAAGTGAGTGCTTTATCTATTTAATTTACTACTATTATAATTATAATCTATTATTTTAATTTTTGTATTCTAAGAAATATAATTAGCAAACATTTTATCCATTATTTGCTATTCCTTTCTCTTTTTTTAAAAAACAAATCTTTCTTTTTTTTTTTAATAATTATGCTACCATTTTGTTTTTAACTTTACTATTATTAGTTGAAGCATTCGACAGAATGCAAAATTTGAATTTTATAAATGAAAACTTGCTAATGATGATGATTTGCACTATTTTGAGGGAGGTTTTGCGCGTTGTTATGCAGCAAAAGATTCATCAACTAAGATGGAAGTAGCACTAAAAATTGTTCCGAAAAGTCGTCTCACCAAGCATTCAAAACTGGAAAAGATGCGCAAAGAGATAGTAATCCATAAGTCATTGAACCATCCAAATGTGGTCAAATTTTTGAGTTTTTTCGAAGATAACATCAACGTCTATATGGTGCTTGAACTTTGTCACAACGGAACTCTCCTTTGTCGCATTCAAAATGCACCTGGTTTGTTGCCCTCTTTGATTTTTTCTTTTTTTTTTCTTTATAAAAGCAATAGAGAAAACTATTATTTCATATCATTTCATCCTGTATTTTGGAGTTAGTCAAACGATTTGATCTGAAATTCTAGCACATTCTAAACATCATTGAGTATTCACTTATTTTCATTATGATTTGAAAAGAGTTAAGACAATGAGATGACCTTAAGAAACTTTTGTTATTAATAGTCCAAATATTTGATCTCTGTAATTAATCATAGTACCGAGACGAAAGGAAAGAAATGCATCTTAATTGTAGAATAGATTTTTTTTTGTGGAATTTCGAGATTCTGCAATCAAAGTTTGTTAGCTATAAAAGTTTTTTAATCTTCTTAGAATAATGTCATTAATAGCATAAAATCGAAAAGTCATCGACAGGTGAGCTGTGCTGTCCAATTAATCTCACTTATTCAAACAAGGTAAACACATTTGCTCCTTACATCCTTTCTCGTTTTTCTTTTCCTCGTGTTTACCATCTATATTTCATCGTCCTAGGAGGGCAATTGAGGGATAACAGTGCCCGATCGTATTTACTGCAAATTGTTGACGCTGTCACATATTTACATGAAGAAATTGGCATTTTACATCGTGATCTGAAGCCTGGCAATATTCTTCTTTGCAGTAATGATCAGGTAATTTATCATTTTACTAGTTTTTAATTTAAACATTTTTCGGATGTCATGTACTGAAAAACCTTGCTTAGCTATTACATCTATATTTTATGTCAAGTTTGATTCATGAATCGATTGTTTAAGGAAATGAACTTGTCTGTTCTGAAAGTCTCATTTTTTTTTTGAAGTTTTATTAGGAAGTTGGTTTGAGTTATTGGATCATAAATCTGCTTTTTCTCTTCTCCCTTCCCTGATGAAATTTCTTGCTTGTCCAAAAACTCAGTTTGGTTTCAGAAATTTAAATTACAGGTCAAATTGGCAGATTTTGGTTTGGCATTGAAATTAAATGATTTACCTTATTCCTCGATGAATGTTTGCGGGACACCAAATTATCTTTCACCTCAGGTATGCATCTGTTTTTTTTTTATTTTAAAAGTATTAGCTTCTTTCTTTCGTTCCCTTTCTTTTGCAACATCTTTTGAAACTAATCAATGATATCATTTTCTATATGAGAATTTCTCCTCTATTCCATTCACTATCTTTTCTATACGAAGTTTGTTATCAATTTCTTCCTGTTCTCTTATATCACTTATCAGTTCCGCATTTTAAGAACAGTAAATGAACCTGAATTTTTTTCTAATTTCAACAATGTCATCAAACATTTCCGGTAATTTTTTGTTTTTTTTTTTCGATAGCATTACTATTTCTGGTTAACTTTGTGATCATGATTATTAAAGAGATGAGAGAGTTCATATTTCATACTTAAATCTGCAAATTGATAGATAATCTATAGGACCATATCATCTCTATTACTGGTTAATATCATTATCATTAAGATGTGTTTTGTTCATTTGACGTTTAATGATCTTTTTAGTGAAACTTAAATTTATTGAAAATTTCCATCAAATTAAAAAAAAAAAATCTGAGAAAAAAGATGAGATGAATGAAAAATATAAATTTTTCAGGTACTTAAACAAGAAGGCCATTCAAAAGAATCAGAAGCGTGGTCCATTGGTTGTATACTGTATTGCATGTTGGTCGGTAAACCGCCATTTGAGGCTGATACATTAGAAAAAACTTATGTCAAAATAGCATCCGGCGACTATTCTTTTCCGCTTAAACCGAAAATTTGCATTTGTGCCGAAGATCTCATTTCGAAGTAAATGATATATTGATATATATATATATATATAGAGAGAGAGAGAGAGAAAGATACAGAGACAATTTTCTTAACTTATTGATATTTGCTTCAGTTTATATTTTTTTCGATAATTATTAGAGATTATTCAGATTATTGAATGATATTAGTGAAAAGTAAAAAAAAAAAATCATTGGATCTTCTTGAAAAATCATCAAATTATTATTTTTTTTTTCACTTTTCAGATTGCTCACGTTAGATGCAATGGCTCGAATGAAAGTAACTGCTATCAAATCTCATCCATACTTTGGCAACAGAGATATTGCGGGGTTAGTTTGCTAACTTTAAAATTTGCATTAAAATTGACGGTGATAATTCGTGTAAGCTTTAATGTACTTTTCAATCGATGCCAAACTATCTTTTATCCGACTTTAAACAGCTGATAGAAGAGAAAAGAGACTGGTTTTTGTTTCTATAAATTTTTTCTAAATGAAGCAAAATATGAATTTTGACTGGCAAAAAGTCATATGTGATCGAAATAACACAAATAAACGCTTAAAATGTTCTTGCATTAAAAGATAACTAATTTTCTATTGAGCGACTTTTATCTGCTACACATAAGATAGTTCAGGTTTTTCGGTTGGCAGTGGTCACTCGAATGCTTTTAATGTTAATAAAGAATATTTTAGAAAACATGAACCATACTCAGCAAAAACGAAAGAAAATAACATATTTCAATTGTCTAAGAAAAATTTTAATCAAGTATGTTGCTACATGTTTTTATTCTATCAGATAGGTCCTAATTTTTCTAGCATAAATACTTTTGTATAAGACTATTAAAAGTAATTATGACTTTTCTCTAATAAGTTCTCATTTTGCAATTCTTATTTTGCCAATGGAATTCTTGATTTTTTCATTTTGTATTGAGAAATTGCAGGGATTTGGAGGAGGTTGCAGCATTGGTGATTCTGGAATTGGCTCCGAAGGATGCTTAAATGCTCGGTCACCACGATCGGTTTCTGATTGTAAAGTTTTGTATAAGCAATTGCTACTTGGCTATTACACTGGTATTATTATACTTATTGTCTAAGTACCACTGTGTATTTTTTTCTCTTTTTTTTTGTTTTATACAAGTTATATGAAAAAAGCGATTAGCATCATTTTTTTAAATTCTTTTACGTATACATATATGTCAGACTTTATTTTTTATATGCTCATAATAAATGTTGAAATTCGACAAGAACTAATTTTTTCCATCATAATTAATTTTGTTTTAGTATCCGATGAAGTGTCTCATTCGCTAGATTTTCAATTGAATATGGTAAGCAAATGGATGGATTATACTAATAAATACGGTTTTGGTTGTACTCTCAGCGATGGTACTTATTGTACTCTTTTTATCGATAATTCTTCTCTTTCACGCAGGCAATTTTTTTTTTTTTTACATTTTTATGACTAAAAGAATTCCATTAGTAATAAATCAAGTATAATCATTAAGATTTGATCATTCATATATTCATTAAGATAAGATCATTTCATATCATTTTTCACTAAACATCAGTATGAATATTGTGATAAAGATAGCTATATCTTAATGAATTCATTTGTTTTAATTTTTTCAGTTTTTTTTTTTTTTTTTTTTTAGGCGTGCTGCAGAAAATGAAGCTGGGCGTTATTTGATGATAACTGATACAGGTCAGGATCCTTGGTCTTTTTTTGAATGGACTACTTTGCATACTATCAATAATGAACGACTGAAAAAAAAAATCCGTATTGTGGAACTTTTCAGGTTGCATTATTGTCATTTTTTTCTTTTAGATAAATTTGTTGTAGAAATTTGTTAGAATAATATTGGTGAGGAAAAAAAATTGCCTTATCATATCAGATGATTCAATATATTCATATCAAAAAGTATTATTTCCTCAATTAGTATTGATTTCATTCCATCTACATTTTATATTCTTATCACTTATCACTTGTTATGTTTCTATTCTTCTTTACTGATAAATCACATGTTGATCAGTTTATCCTAACCTCGATATTTTCATTTTTTTTTTTATCACTTACAGTGATTATATGGATAAAGAGCTTCAGCCAGTATATGAACATAGCAATATTCGGCAACAGCTAGATGCTTTAGTTTATCAGAAACGACATGGTGGAGTGCTAGTGATGTTTCTTGCTTTAGGAACAATTCAGGTAAATTTTACAAATTACTTTTATACTGTTTATCGAAGTTTTATTAACTCTAAGATTAATTTGACATATGTAAGTAATACATAAACTAATTCTCTTTACTTAAGCTACTTCTACTTCTATTTAGGAATAAACGAAGACTTATATGGTTTTTTTTATTTGTGATAGAATTTTTTTTTCATGAAAATGAATTTTCTTTCTAATTTTTCAAAAAAAAAATCTTAGTATTCATTTTTTTCTTTTTTTTTTTTTTTTACTTAATCATAAAAGCAAAGTAAGCTTATTAGATAAACATAACATTTGATCATATTGATGATATACATTCGCATTTTACTATTTGTTCACAGTTAGAACTTATATTTTATTGTACTTTTTTCTTTTTTTCGATTATAATATAAAAATAATAATTCATTTTTTTTTTTTCTAGATTAATTTTTTGGAATCACATGAAAAACTAGTCATTAATCGAGATGAACATGGCCGTTTATTGCTTACGGTGATCGAACAATGTGTTGATTTTCATACATATCAGCTGCTTCCTTACGCTTCAACATCAAATCGCGCAAACTGTCAAAAAGTTCAGCAACTGCTTAATAAGGCTTGTCGACTTTTGGAAGGCGAGAAAGCATTGTTGCAAGGATCATACTGTGCTACCCAGTGTTAGCTTCAATTTTCTGAAACTATAACCGAGATTGATCTTTAGTGATAATCTCCCTGAATCTTTTCGAGATTGATCTTTAGTGATAATCTCCCTGAATCTTTTCGAGATTGATCTTTAGTGATAATCTCCGTGAATCTTTTCGCTAGAAATATAGATGCAGTAATCGGAAACGAGTCTCTCTCTCTCTCTGTCTTATATACATATACCTTTCTCTGTCAAGCGTTTTCCATTTTCTGTTTTCACCTTTCAGTTCATTCTCGACTATTTTTGATTGCATCAGTAAGTGTTTTTCTTTGCTAAGGGATGGATTTACTACTGCTATCACGACCAAGAAAATTTTGTAGGATTTCCGGTGTTATTTAAGTTCGAAGTTTACAATTTCTCGCTTTATTATCACACTTTAATGTTAAGCCAAACATTAAGTTTAGGCTAAACTTCAATCATTTGTAGTTCTAAAGCACATTCAATTTTTGACCTTCTCTTTTGTGTTTACTTTTGTCCCTGCATATTCCTTTTTTTTTTCTGGAATCATATTTTAGCATTATTTTATTGCACGAAAATTATTCCCCCTTTACAATAGATTCTTATTGTTTATCTTCCATTCTTTGTTATTATTTTGACTAGAATTATTGATTTCTTTCTTTAAATTTTTATGCAATCATGCATGCACAAATAGCTGCCATTCGAGATTTTGGACAATGTTTGATGGACGAGAATGACCAACGAATCGCAAAAGCTGAATCAACTTTTCTTGTTTCCTATTTTCTTCTGCGATTTTTGTTTTTTGTCGTCTTTCATGAATTTATTCAATTTCTTATTTTCATTCCATCCATTTTATATCACTATTCATTTCTATCCTTCTAATGACATTCCGATGTTTCCGTGTATCTTTTCTGTTCAGGGATTTTTCATAGATGTAAATATTGACTTAGTAGATGAGGTAATTTTAATATTTGAAAGATTTAAAAATAAAAAAAAAAAATGAGTGACAAAAATTGATTGAAATAAAATAACATAGAAAAGAACAGTTTTTTTTTTTTGGTTTCATAGCTATCCCGTGACCTTTATTCTCGATAAAGGTATATGGTATACACTGCAATAGAATCTTTTATAACTTCTTATCCCTTATTCCAAGCATCATTTCATATACGTGTATGACATTTGGTTACATACGTGGACTGCCTTCACTTTTTTTTTGTGTTATTTTAACGTCTAACATAGATTTCTTTGTTTCTTCTGTTTTCATTTTTTTTCAATTTATTTTTCTTTTGTTTTCATTTGTCTATTTTTTTTTTTTTTTTGGTATTTAGTTTGGTTTATTCTGACGAATAAAAATACAGTTAAAATTCTTGGTATTATTACATATAAACAAAATGCAAAGGCTCGAATAATATACATTTGTGACAGTCATTGAATATAGGAAATGTCAGTGACAATTATTAATCGTTTCATTTACAAAATAGTAAGCTTTGAAATTTTGTTTATGAATGAATGAATAATGAGATGATAAGATTTTAGGTTGAACAATGAATGAACTGATAAAGTCAACTTTAGCATATATGACAGGTCCACTTTAGCATCTGTGACAGGTCAACTTTAGCATATATGACAGGTCAACATTAGTATCTGTGACAGGTCAATTTAGCATCTGTGACAGGTCAACTTTAATATCTGTGACAAGTCAACTTTAGTATCTGTGACAGGTCAACTTTAGCATCTATGACAGGTCAACATTAGTATCTATGACAGGTCAACTTTAGTATCTGTAACAGGTCAATTAGCATCTGTGACAGGTCAACTTTAATATCTGTGAGAAGTCAACTTTAGTATCTGTGACAGGTCAACTTTAGCATATATGACAGGTCAACATTAGTATCTGTGACAGGTCAACTTTAGTATCTGTAACAGGTCATTTAGCATCTGTGACAGGTCAACTTTAATATCTGTGAGAAGTCAACTTTAGTATCTGTGACAGGTCAACTTTAGCATATATGACAGGTCAACTTTAGAATCTATGACAGGTCAACTTCAGCATTTATGACAGGTCAATTTAGCATCTATAACTTTGCACCTATCAATGAATGATGTTAGATGTCTTTTTAAATGTTTTTTTAATTTGACATTATGACATATGGAATATTAGTTGTCAGGTAAGTTTTGACATATATATATGCATTTTAAATTAACCTAAATTCTATATTGATATCACTGATAGCTTAGCTAAAAAGTTGAAAATTTTATTTTCAGATGAATAATTAATGAATTTTATAATTTTACATTACTTTTAATTTAGTGTTATACAACTATTAATGTTATATAATATCAATAGCATCTTATTGTATAAATTTTATTAAGGTATTAAATGAATTAATGCATTTATACCTGAAAATATTTTAATAATTCAATTATTATTCTCATTTATTCTATCTTAAATTTCGAATTTTTCAATCAATTTCAAGCAGATAGCAAAGATTGCTCGAATTTTTAATTCTTTTATTTTATCATATCTAAAAATTAGTAAAGTGGTATAGTAATATTATGATATTGTAAAGGAAATTTTGATAAGATAAAACTTCTTTCATTTAAATTTGATCCAAACAACCTAATATATTGTACCATTTTTTTTTTTTTATTTTTTAAACGAGAAATTCTGCATAACAGAACTGATAATAAAAGTATTAAAAAGTAAAGTATTACTGAAAATAAAACTAATAATAAAAGTATTAAAAAGTAAAGTATTACTATTATCTAATATGAAAACAGAACTGATAATAAAAGTATTGAAAAGTAAAGTATTACTTAACACAGAACTGATAATAAAAGTATTAAAAAGTAAAGTATTACTATTATCTTCTTCTTATTTATTGAAAAAAAAAAAATGCAAATAACATTTGTTTAATATACTTTTAGTCTAATAAACACAATTTTTATAGATCATTTGTTGAGAGTTGCTGCTATCATTGTTAATCAAAACAAATTTTATAGTAAATATAAATAAATTTACAATAGTGAGATTATTATTTGTTGTTGTATAAAATATTAGTATAATTATGATGCACAATAAATAATACATTGTTTACTATTTACAAAATGAAAATAAAATAAAATGGTAGGAAAAAAAAAGGAAAGAAAGACAGACAGTATCAATATAAATTCTATGCAATTATTATAATTAATTAATTAGTTGATAAAATTACTGATAATAGTTAATGCTACTAGAATTGGAAATGATAATAGAATGATAATAGCAAAAGGTTTATTTAGTTTTAAAAAACTTTAAGCTATATGATTGATTTCAAAGTTTATCAAAAAAAAAAAAAAAAGAAGAAAAAAACTTTGAAATAGTTAACATCAAATAAATCATACAAATATTTGAAATCTAAAAAAAAATACTACTGATAGAAGCAACAATTTTTATAGCTTTATTAAAATTTAAAAATTATTTCATATACAATATTAAACAATGAAAACTTTTAGATATTAAACAAATAATTGAAATCATTTTTTTTTTTTTTTTTTAAATTTTTACTTCATCAAAATGAATACTTTATACCAATTTTTGTTCTGCTATTTTTGCAAATTTTTTAAAAATATATCAGAAAGGATTTTTATGATAAAAAAAAAACATAGCAATATTGATTAATTGAAATAAAAAAGTTTGGCAAAAATAATTTGAATATTTGAAATTTCAAAAAATCCATTTTTTTTTGTTTCAAATATTTAATTTTACTTTCATTAATTTACTTTACAAATTTTCTGCACAAGGTCAATACTATAAGTTTTTCTTTACCTTACTTTACTTTACTTTATGATTTACTTTATGATCAAAGGAAGATATGTTAAAATTTAAAATAAATTGTTTCATGAATTTAAACTAAGAAGACATATTTGACTTAATGATGTCACATCAAGCAAATTAATAAAATTGTCTGTTGACATATATGTCATGTGTTTAGCTTCTATCTCATATGACATTTTCAAAATTTTAAAAAAAAAAAAGAAAAAGGAAAGAGAAAAAAAAACTTTCTATCAGATTTCAAATAATTCTGTTAAAAAAATCAGTTTAAATTTACATTTTATATCCCTTCCTAAACTTTATCAACAATTTATTTTTTAAATTTTTGAGAAAAAAAAAAACCTTTCGACATGCTCTATTTTTTGTAAAATTTTAAAAATTAACTTTTAAAGTAAGTTAAAAAAGGAAATTTGATATTAATAATAACTCATTTTTAAGAGAAAAAATTTTCAGGAAGAGGTATAAGTAATAATTACAAATAATTGAAGGATAAAAATTTTTAATACATAAATAGAATCTTATAATTGATCATTTCAAAAAAAAAATAGATGCAATTTGTAAAATAAAAAAGCAAAAAAAGAAAGGGTTAGAGAGAGAAAGAGAGAGAGAGAGAGAGAGAATAAAAAATAAAAAAGTTTTATTATCACAAGAAACTTAAAGTGTATGAGAAGAGGAAAATAGGAATTTTTAACACAAATAATTTAACAGTTTGAACCCGAAATTTTCAAAACAATAATTTTTATTATTTTAATAAATAAATAATAAAATAATTAATTATTCATAATTATTTTAACAAATTTAATGTGCAATATTAACTGATTTCTGCAAAAAAAAATAAATAAATTTTGTTTTTAAAGTTTAAAAAAAAAAAAATTCAACCAACTATTCTATATATTATTTTATAAATGAAATTTTTCCGAAAATAATGAATGCATTATTCCAAAAAAAAAAAAATCGAATATGATTAATCGATTTGACACTAAAATATTTATATTTACAATTTCTACATGAATTATTGAAAATAGCATATTATTTTAGCATTGCCGGAAACACATTAAAACCAAAGAATTGTTGATTCTTTGAAAAGATAAAGAAGAAGAATTGTTCCGGAAGCGTTGTTCCGGAAAAAAAAAGACGATTACAAAAAACTAAATCGAATTTTAAGATTTTTCAGGCTCTTCTACAGGTCCTAAAGTATGCCATTGAGCAATAGGTCTACGTGGACTGGCTAACATATCCATCCAATGTCGTAATTCGGCACCTGTTGCTGAACAGCCTAGTATACATCGGCCAATTGCATCATTAGAGCCAAGCTTATCATAATCCATCACAGTTATCATTAATGATACCTTCTGCAATAATTTTATTACTGCTAAAAATTTTTGATGGGATATAGAGAGAGAGAGAGAGAAAGAAAGAGAAATTTTTTGATATTAATTTTAATTTAAATACTATCAAAAGATTTAAATTGAATAATATTTGAAAAGAAATAAATTGGATTGCCTAAATGTTATGAATAATTTTTTGATAATTCAAAAAAAAATCTATTACTGTTAAAATTTTGAATTGAATAGAAAAAATAAATGCATGAGAGAGAGAGGGAGAGAGAGAGAGAGGGAGAGAGAAATTTTTTGAAACTAATTTTAATTTAGATATTATCAAAAAATTTAAATTGAATAATATTTAAAGAGAGATAGATTGAAGAGGAAAAAAAAAATGTAAGAAATAATATTGCTCAATTTTATGAGTAATTTTTTCATAACTATAATTTTTCAAAAAAAAATTTTTTAATAATTTAAAAAAAAAAAAAAAAAAAAAAACAACAAAGCAATGAATTTAAATTTAGCTTAGTTTATCGTAATATCAACTTTATACATACTTCATGGTATTATCAAATAATAAGTTAATATCTATTCTCATCCATTTTTTTTTTTTTTTTTCTAAATTAGAAATTAAAAAAAAAAATCTAAAATAGAAATCAAAAAAAAGAAAATGTAAATTAGAAATCAAAAAATTAAAAATTTTCACTTATATAGTATTTATTTCAAGAAAATTTATCCACCTGAATTTGCTCGAATGGTACTTCAAATGAGAATGATTCATTGTAGTAAGGATTTAGTGTACATTTTTTAATGCTTGTTTTCTTCTTTTTCAATCTTTTTCCACCTTGTAGCAATACTATTTTCACATATGGATCTAAAATATATCTTAATTTAAACCATTTAAAATTATTAGCACAATTTAAATTATATCTTCAAATCATTTAATTCACACATTTTTCAATTATTTGAAATTTAGAAAATAAAACTGAAAATAAATGATATTATCACTTTTAGATGATTTACCTGATAATCCACCAACATCCATTTTTTTCAAATTCTTTGCTTCCAAGATAACAACTGTAAGTTTACCAGCTGTTGGTACATACCTCAACGAAAAGCAAATATCGCCCAAACTTTTATCCTATAATAAAAAAATGAAATTAAATTTATACTAATATTTACTTAAATTATTAATATTCAAATAAAAAATGTTTGATAAATGATAACTGATAAGAATAATGTAAAACGAACTGCTTCTTTATCATCAGGTGGTGGTGCAATATCTTTCCATTCCTCAATCACTTGGCCAAGATCTATTTTACCAAGTGGTATCAACACTTGGCCAATTTGATCATGTTTCGAGAAACGATCAAAATCATAAACAGCAAAAACCAATGTTTTTGATGCTATTTCAACAAATGGTACCTTAAAAATAACTAAGTAATAATTATCATTTCAAATTAGTTTAATTTTAATTTGTTAATTTTTTTTTGTGAAAATTAGGCTAAAAGTAAATTAATTTTGTTAATTTTATGAAAAAGAAACTTAAAAAGTAAAACAAAATATAAATTTGTTAATTTTTTTTTGAAAAATTAGGCTAAAATAAATTATTTATTAATTTTATGAAAAAAGAAACTTAAAAAAGTAAAACAAAATATAAATTTGTTATTTTTTTTTTTTTTTTGAAAATTAGGCTAAAAATAAATTAATTTATTAATTTTATGAAAAAAGAAACTTAAAAAAGTAAAACAAAATATAAATTTGTTAATTTTTTTTTTTTTAAATTAGGCTAAAAATTAATTTATTAATTTATGAAAAAGAAACTTAAAAGTAAAACAAAATATAAATTTGTTAATTTTTTTTTTTTTGTGAATTAGGCTAAAAATAAATTAATTTATTAATTTTATGAAAAAAGAAACTTAAAAAAGTAAAACAAAATATAATACCTTGAATATAAATGTGCTAAAAGTAAATTAATTTTGTTAATTTTTAAATTAATTTTGTTAATTTTATGAAAAAAGAGACTTAAAAGTAAAACAAAATATAAATTTGTTAATTTTTTTTTGTGAAAAGTAGGCTAAAAGTAAATTAATTTTGTTAATTTTATGAAAAAAGAAACTTAAAAAAGTAAAACAAAATATAATACCTTGAATATAAATGTTTCATTAAAAACAGGATTGAGAGTTTTACGATGTACTTTCGTCTCCACTTCTTTTTTCCGGTAAAAGATATAATTTCACATAAGGATCTGATGTTCCACTCATATCCATTCCTGGTAAATCTTCTGCTTGTATCACTGTCACAGCTAACTAAAAATTTCACACGGATATTAGTAATAGAATTTAAATTTAAATTAATAAAATATTTTTTTTTTTGGACTACAAAAATGGATTCATTATAATTATTAGTTTTTTTTTTTTGAGTTACTTTAAACAGAATAATATCTTATTTTTTTTTTGTAATAACATTATTTAAAATGCAGTTTGAAATTTAAAATTTAACTTATGCCTTGCACTGATATCAGTAATAGAATTTAAATTTAAATTAATAAAATATTTTTTTTTTGGACTACAAAAATGGATTCATTATAATTATTAGTTTTTTTTTTTTTTTTGAATTACTTTAAACAGAATAATATTTTATTTTTTTTTTGTAATAGCATTATTTAAAATGCAGTTTGAAATTTAAAATTTAACTTATGTTTTGCACTGATATCAGTAATAGAATTTAAATTTAAATTAATAAAATATTTTTTTTTTTTGGACTACAAAAATGCATTCACTATAATTATTAGTTTTTTTTTTCTTTTTTGAATTATTTTAAATAGAATAATATTTTATTTTTTGTAATAGCATTATTTAAGATAATGAAATTTTCACTTTTTTTTGATATGTAATAGAATTTAATTTAAATAATAAAATATTTTTTTGACTAAAATGGATTCATTATAATTATTAGTTTAACTTTAAATAGAATAATATTTTTTTTTTTGTAATAGCTGATATCTATATAAATGCAGAAATTTAAAATTTAACTTATGTTTTGCACTAATATCAGCAATAGAATTTAAATTTAAATTAATAAATTTTTTTTTTTTTGGACTACAAAAATGGATTCATTATAATTATTAGTTTTTTTCCTCTTTTTTGAATTACTTTAGATAGAATAATATTTTACTTTTTTTGTAATAGCATTATTTAAAATGCATTTCGAAATTTAAAATTTAACTTATGCTTTGCACTGATATCAGTAATAGAATTTAAATTTAAATTAATAAAATATTTTTTTTTTGGACTACAAAAATGGATTCATTATAATTATTAGTTTTTTTTCTTTTTTGAATTACTTTAGATAGAATAATATTTTATTTCTTTTGTAATAGCATTATTTGCATATCATTATTATCTAATTAAATGCATTTTGAAATTTAAAATTTAACTTATTTTTATTTAATGAAATTTAAATAGTATGAAAAATTTTCAATGATTAATTAGTAATCAGAAAAGATTGAATAGTATTGGATTAAAATTTATAATGCAAAATATTTATAGCACTGACAGTTTCTATTAGAGTTAGTTGTAAGTACAAATTATTTGCATAAAATTTAATATTAATTTATTAATTTAAAACTTTCAAAAATACCTGATTTTGTTGAAAATCATAGTCGAGCTTATATTGCAATCTTCCAAGTTTTACCTGAATAGGTAAATAATAAAATAATTTGTATTATTTTGTAGAATTCTTTTAGTTTAAGCATCATTTCTCATTCTCGTCGAATGAAAAAAGCAAAAAAAACTTTTCAAAGTAAAAAATTAATAGTTTGTTTAAAAGAAATTATTTTACAGTTAGGAAAATTATTTAATTAAAAAAAATTGATAATAAATAAATGAAATGAAATGAAACTTAAATTAAACTAAAAAAATCATTTAAAAAAAAAAAGTTTAAAAAAACTTTATTACTTCTTCTTTTTCCTCTGCTTGCTCTTTCTCATTTTGTTCCATATTTTCTTCCAATTGTTCTAAATCCGTTGTCAACTAAAATGGAAACATTTACTCAAATATTTCATTTTAAAAAAAAAAAAAATTGAAATAATTCAAAATTTAAACAAATACAGCAAAAAAAGTTTATTTCAAATTTAATCTTTTATTAGTAAAAAATTGATAACAAAAATTTTTTGCCTTATTTTTATCAATAGTGATAAGATCAGCGCCTTTTCCACCAAAAATCCTTTCAATCCTTTTTGTTTTTTTTCGCCATGTCGTTTCTTTCCAAATAATTTGCGTATCAGAAAGAATGCACAGCACAAAATTAATGCAAGACAAATTATGCCAAAAAAACGAAAACCCATTCTGATACTAAAACAATTATTGAAATTTAAAAATTTTAAAAATATCTACAAAAAAAAAGTAAAAAAGGTACACACAATTTTTATATTTTATTTCATTGACAAACATTTTTTTTCCTTTATCAAAAAGCACAAATTTTGAATGTTTATCAACAATAATTTATCTGATACTAAAATATTTATTGAAATTTAAAAATTTTAAAAAAATAATCTTACAAAAAAAAAAAAAAGTAAAAAAGGTACACACAATTTTATATTTTATTTCACTGACAAACATTTTTTTCTTTATCAAAAAGCACAAATTTTGAATGTTTATCAAACAATAATTTATATTATTTATAGGAAATAATAACAATTTATATGAATAATAATAATAATAATAATAATTCATTTTATTACTTATTTTATACCAGAAAAAAAATTGTGCAAATATTTGAAATTAATTTAAAAGTGCAAATGCTAAAGCTAAAGCTAACTTATATGTATGCCATTCTGCAGATGGTTCTAATCCATATGATAATAGCCTTAAGATATTTTCACCAATATTTCCAAAACTTTAAATTAGTTTAATTTTTTATTCATTTATTTTTCATTTCCAAATATAAAGTAAAATTAGAAGTAAAATTAAAATATTAAAAAAAAAAAAAACGAACAACCAGTTTTTGCCATCATTTTCTTCCGAGTAATATCAGAAAGTGTTTTAGCTTTATCGCCAACAAAATTTACCACCGCATCTTTTAATGATTCTTTATTTGTTGTTAATTGTCTGTAAAAAATTATTTTTATTAATTATTTAAATTATCATTAAAGTAAATATATGATAAATGAAAATTGTTCAAAATACTTTCAAAAAAAAAAAAAAAAATCTCTTTTTTATTTACATATTAAAAAAAATATTTGTTAGCATAGATGAATTTTATGAATAATTCATTAAAAAAAAAAAGAATTTTAAATTATAATGTTGAGCAGATGCTCAATCATTATATGACTTTAATATTTGAATAAACTATTCAGAAAGATTTTTTGAACCAATAAAAATGTTTATTGATAATTCAAGTAAACAATATTTCTTATCTTTTATGATAAAATGATGTTGCGATTAGTATTATTAAAGAGTGGTAAATAATTTTTTTTTAGCACTCATTGTTTTTAATTAATTATAGGTAGTTCATTTCATTTAGAAATAGATGGAAGAATGAAAGGGAATATTGAAGTAGGGGTAAGGTAGGGGTTAATTTAGAGAGTGGGAGAGGATATTGAAGTAAGGGCAAGGTAAGGGTTAATTTCGAGAGTGGAAGAGAATATTGAAATAACGGAAGGTAGGGGTTAATTTCGGGAGTAGAAGAGGATATTTAAGTAAGGGCAAGGTAGGGGTTAATTTCGAGAGTGGAAGAGGATATTGAAATAACGGAAGGTAGGGGTTAATTTCGGGAGTAGAAGAGGATATTTAAGTAAGGGCAAGGTAGGGGTTAATTTCTAGAGCGGAAGAGGATATTGAAATAACGGTAAGGTATGGGTTAATTTCGGGAGTAGAAGAGGATATTTAAGTAAGGGCAAGGTAGGGGTTAATTTCTAGAGTGGAAGAGGATATTGAAATAACGGAAGGTAGGGGTTAATTTCGGGAGTAGAAGAGGATATTTAAGTAAGGGCAAGGTAAGGGTTAATTTCGAGAGTGGAAGAGGATATTGAAATAACGGAAGGTATGGGTTAATTTCGGAGTAGAAGAGGATATTTAAGTAAGGGCAAGGTAGGGTTAATTTCTAGAGCGGAAGAGGATATTGAAATAACGGTAAGGTGGAGGTTAATTTCGGGAGTAGAAGAGGATATTTAAGTAAGGGCAAGGTAGGGGTTAATTTCTAGAGCGAAGAGGATATTGAAATAACGTAAGGTATGGGTTAATTTTTAGTAAAGAGATATTTAAGTAAGGGCAAGGTAGGGGTTAATTTCTAGAGTGGAAGAGGATATTGAAATAACGGAAGGTAGTTAATTTCGGGAGTAGAAGAGGATATTTAAGTGGGCAATTAGGGGTTAATTTCTAGAGCGGAAGAGATATTGAAATAACGTTATGGGTTAATTTTTCATAGAAGAGATATTTAAGTAAGGGCAAGGTAGGGTTAATTTCTAGAAAGAGGATATTGAAATAACGGAAGGTATTAGTTTAGAGAGCAAAAGCGGATATTTGTAAGGGTAAGGTAAGGGTTAATTTCAGAGTGGAAGAGAATAGAAATAACGGTAAGGTATGGGTTAATTTCGGGATTATATCTTTGAAATTCATGTTAAAATGAAATATATTTTTAAACATTGTGGTTGTTTTTATGAGAACTTGTGAAATTTTTTAAATTAAATCTTCAATCAAAATCTTTAGGTTAAATGATTACTATTTAAGTTTGGTAACATGGAATCATGATAAACTAGTGAGATACTGAAATGCAACATTATTGATTGATTGTTTTAAAATTATTTCAGATTAAAATTATTTAAAATTATTTCAGAAATGATTATAATATTACAACTTATTATAATTTTCTAAAATTGATTGAAAAAGCAATTGAGCTTATAAAATTTTCAAAAAATATTCTGAAATGTTTCAAATATTCTCATAACTGTGTCTTTATTCCCAATGGATCATTTTCTTTAAATTAAAATTTAAATTGAAGATAAGCTAAGCTTACGGAATCGTTCCTGTGCTTGTTCGAGCAGCTCTATAGGCGCAATTGTCGTGGCGGTAATAGTCGATGATACTATCATCATTGGCTCATCAGATGGCTCATGCTCCATGCTAAGCTCATGGCTAAACTCTGATTCATCATCAAATCGATCTTCACCATTTCCTTTTTTAACTTTTTTATCATTCACCAATATATTTTCTATATATTAATGTAATTTTAAAATTATTTAAAAAAAATCGATAAATCAAATTGTATTCAATCAAATTTTAAAGTACAATTCAAAAATAAAATATTAATTAATAGTACTTTCTATTCATTCATTAATATATTTTCTACATATAAATTTAATTGAACATATTTATAACTATAAAATTATTGAAATTTTAACTTTAAAAATGTAACTTTAAAATTATTTAAAAAAAAAAATCGATAAATCAAATTGTATTCAATCAAATTTTAAAGTAAAACTACAACAGCAATAGAATTTCATTATTTTTCATGTCATTATTTATGGTTTTTTTTTATTTTGTTGTAAATTTAACAAAGAATTACTAAAGATTTTATCATTTCGTTTGATCGAGATCATAGCGAGATCAAAATTAATAAATGATTGAAATGTTAAATTTTTTTTTTTAAATTTATTAATCAAATTTTTAATTATTTATTAATTTTATACTAAATTATCACTAAACTGTTATTTCTTTTGTTATACTAATTCTACATTTGTTATTTATGATAAACTATATCAAATGTTATAAATTAATGTGAAATTTAAAAAAAAAAAACAAAACAAAAGAGAGAGAGAGAGAGAAGAGGCGGAATAAATAAATTTTTTTATGAGAGAAAAGGGAAAAGAAAGCAAAATACAAAGAGAGAGAGAGAGAGAGAGAGAGGGCAAATGCTATTGGCCTATATTTAAAGGACTGATTGATTACATAAAACAAAAACAAAAACAAAAAAAAAAAAAAAGGAAGAAAATCATTTATTTGTTATACTGAAATTAATGAATGAAATGACGAATTCAAATTATTACTTTGTTGACAAAAAAAAAAAAAAAAAAAAGAAAATGTCACATTAATTTATTTCATCAAAAACTAAAATAATTTCAGTCAATTTTCACTTAATTCATTTATTGATTTAATCTAACTTTTCATTTACTTATTTACAATTATTTAACCAAAATAATAGCATATAGTAGTAGAAATAATATTTTTAAAATAATATTACAAAATTAAAATGAATTTTTTTTTGTGAAAAAAAAAAACTAATTGTAATAATTTCTTCTACTCAAATTGAAATGGTTTAAAGATTAGTTTTGAAATTAGTTTTATTTGCCACTTCAATTTATATTCAAATATATTCTGAATACAGTAATTATATCTATTTAAAGTGAAATAAATGTTACAGAAAATATAAACTTATATAAATCTCTCTCTCCCTCTCTCCTTCTTCCTCTCTCTCCCTCTCTCTCTCTCTCATAGTAAACAATGTAATCTAAGAATTTGAAATATATGTCAATAAATTAATCTTAGCTATATTAAAATTATGAATATGTATGCTTAAAAATGAGATATGATTGAATTATAAAATTTTAACAATACTTTTAGCTTTTTATAACTGATTGAAATGAACTTTAAATATTTAATTTCATATAAGAATTGAAAAAAAAAGAAATGAAAAGTATCTTTCAAAAAAAAAAAAAATTGAAATTATAATAAGAGATGATTACAATTTGATGCATTTTGTTTATTATTCAAAGAGAGAGAGAGAGAGAGAGAGAGGGAGAGAGAGAAAAGACAAAGAATAGAAAGAAAATGAATGAAAGAGAAAGAGAGAGAGAGAGAAAGAGGGAATATATCTGTATGACAATATTTTGAAGAGAAATTGAATTGAGCAATTTCAGTGATGTGAGTGAAAAATAAAAAAAAAAAAAAAAAATGATCGAATATTTTCAATAAGCAAAATTTTTGCTTCAATTTTTTTTTTCCCTTATTTTCAACTGAAAGAAAAAAAAGAAAAGAAAAGGAAAAGAAAGAAAGTTATTGATGAAAAGTTAAGTTTAAAAAAGTTTAAAATTAAATTTAGATAAAAAAAAATGATAGAATTAATTGAACAATTTGGTAGTAATTATTAAAATTGCAAATTTATTCATATAAAATTTCTAAAAATTTTCAACTATAATTAATTGTAAATGGTCGAGAAAAATTGTCACCTAATTTTGTGGCTGTGACAATTTTTTTTTTTTTTAAACTATTTAAATGACATTATCAGATAATTATATGTAAAATTATTTGCTCATTTCAATGCTAAATGTAAACATTTATATCATTTTTCTAGAATATATCAATTAATGCTAATATTTCAGAAAGTTAATATCTAATTATTGTCTTAAATTTTTTGCTAAATTTAAAAAAAAATTTTTTTTTGCCTTTTTTAATGAAAAAAAAATGTGTGATAAATTCATGTAAATCAGAATTGATTTCATAAATTTAATTTATGCAATCAAATTAAATTTGCAAGAAATATAGGCCAAAAACAGAGAAAATAATAAGTTAAAAGTTTTAAATAAATAATAAGCCTAGATGATAGCACATGTGCAATAGCTTAAATATAAAGCATTTGATCGGTAGAATATATATATAAAAGATTTAAACAATAAATTTACAGCAATGAAAAAGGATAGATGAAATAGAGATGAGAGATGGAAAAATATACATTTCTAGTTTGGCCATTAGTTTTGATAGTCTTCTCTCTAGCATTTATGAGCCTAGTCCTAGTTTCCTCGTGCTAGCACTCAGACAAATAGAAGAGACTAATGCTGAAAGTAGAGCAAACAAGCCTGAATACCCTTAACGATTACTAGGCTTTTTACTTTATAGATGAAAAATGCATTCATATTGACTAATCTTTCTTCATCTTTTCTCTAGCTTTGGCCAAAGCTATTTTCTTCTGTCTTGCAATTTATAAAAATCGAAGTGAGAGAAGCCAGAAAACCTAAGCTATTATGCAAAAAAAGCTGTACATCTGTAGCCTAGACAAGCTTAGGCTTTTTAGCCAGAGAGAATTGATGAAAGTTTAGATAAAAAGAAGAAGAAACAAAGAAAACGAAAAATTAGTTTTAGTTTTTTTTAATCAAAATGAAATGATGGAAAGAAATAAACAAAATTTTACAAAACTTTTTTTTTTTTTTTTTTGAGGACAAATGAGCACATAATGCATAGATTTTCTACAATCGATCCAAGCGGCATTGTTTAATATTTTCAAAATTCAATAAACAAAAATGTTTGCATACTTATTGGACTCTTTTTTTTGAAACTGAAAGCAAAAAGAAAAAAAGAAATAACACTTTTGATTAAAGAGAATTTTGTTTTTAATTTCAATAAATTCTCCTAGTATGAATTGAAATATGTTTAAATTCTTTGATAAAATATAAAATAAATTTTAAGATTTGAGTAAATTAAATGATTGATGATGTCAGTAATGATGGCAAAAATTGTTTGTAAACAAAAATAATTTCTTTTTAGAAAAAAAAAAAACAAGTTGAAGAAAGTTTTTTACTTTTTCTTTGAACGAACTTTTCTTACTATTATTTACTTTTTTCTATTCGCAATAGTATACTCATTATCATTATCATTATCACTATGATTATCATTATTATCGTTATTATTTATTATTATAGTAATAAAAATACATGCAACTATTATTGCTAGAATAACTATAAAATACAAATTCATTAACATCATCATCAATCATCATCATCATCATCATCATCATCATCATCATCATCATCATTGTTATCATAATTATGAAATTATAACTTAAGTTTGAGAAATGTTTGCACGTATAATAAAAAATAAGTAAAATTGCATGAGTGACGTAAATCTTTCACGTAATTTGAACGTACGTCGGTTGAGAGGTGGAATTTTGATTTGTCTTAAACAAGAATCGATTATTGATAGACATGTAATGTCTTTGTAATGTATCAATAAAAAAGTGTCAAAATTTATTTTAATTTAAAAGTGTCAAAATTATTTTAATTGTGAATAAATTAACGAATTTAGAATTTAGAAAAATCTTACGAATTTAGGAAAGAAAATAAATTTAGTGCATTTCGATTAAGTTAAACTATAAGCTGTCAACAGCTAATTATTATGAATTAATCATTAATAATAAAATAATTTGGATGAAGATAAGTGCTTCTAAATGAATGTATTAATGCAAATAAATTATAAGAAAAAATAAAATTTATAAAATTTTAATCTATAATTTTATCATTTTATTCCGAAAAAAAAATTTTAATTAGTAAATAGCTTTAATTACAAAAATATTTTCTTATCAATTAATTCTGTTCCTCTTTGTAATGTATCAATAAAAAAGTGTCAAAATTTATTTTAATTTCATCTTACATCCATTTCACTTCTTTCTTTCCAATAATTGTTATTGGATAAACTTTGCAAGAAAACAAATTGAAATTTTTGAAAATGCATTACATTTATTTTTATAGCAAACATAAAAAAAACAATACAATGAATTTCTCCATTTCATTGTAAAATTAAATCACTTAAAATTAAATATACATTTTCTTCTCTCATCTAAAAATTGATTAGTTAAATTTAACATGCTCATATCGATTTTTAAATTTTAGCTTTTTTTAGCTTTATAAAAAAAAAAATCAGATATATTGAGAATTTCTATTACTAATATTGGAAATTTCTTTAAATACTGCTACAAAAAGCAATAAAAATTTCCATTTCAAAAAATGCAAATTTTGAAATATGAAATATATCTTTGATGAGCTAATTGAAAGAATATTAATTGTTAATGGAAATTTTAAATTGTAATTGAAAAATGAATGAATAATTTTGAAATTATGCTTTTTCTTCTCTTTCATTTAACAAATTTCGAAGTTCGTTGTTAAATGTTAGCAATAATTATAAAAATATACACTAAATTTGCATAATTTACCATTTAATTTTAAAAAAAAAAAAATTATTAATTCCATTCACACAGTATTTTTATTATCACATTGTCATATTTGCTATCATTTTTGTGATATAACTCTAATATCAGGTCAATATCTGTAATTCATATCTCATGACCTTTAGTAAGGAATGACCTTATCTGTTGTTTCCTGATCCAGGAAATGTACTGACCTGAAAATCTATAAAGTCTTTTTTTTTGGGAGAGAAAAAGTTGACTTGTTATTTTGTCACAAATTTTTTATTAAAATTATAGCCTGAAGTCGTCGTCAATAATAATAATAATAATAATAATAATAATAATAATAATAATAATAATAATAATAATAATAATAATAATAATAATAATAATAATAATAATAATAATAATAATAATAATAATAATAATAATAATAATAATAATAATAATAATAATAATAATAATAATAATAATAATAATAATAATAATAATAATGATAATAATAATAATAATGATAATAATAATAATAATTAATAATAATAACTAATATAATTAATAATAATAATAAATAATAATAATAAATAATAATACATAATAATAATAATAGAATTCAGATATATTAAAAGCATAAATCTTATTATTGTATGAAAAATAAGATATGAAACTTTCAAATAATACTATTTGATTCTGACTTACTTTTTTTTTATTTAAATCGAAATTTTTTTTACATATTTTTTGATAAGAAACTTTTTTAATTTGCATAAAATTTAACTATAATAGTGGGTAAACATATAAAATATATATTTATAAATTTGAAATATGCATAGAAAGAGATTCACTCTATGACCTCTGACCCTTGATTATTATCATAAAATTTTATTTTAACATTAATAGCTGCTTTATCATTACATATCAATAAACTTTTCATTGCAATACTTTGTTATCTAATTTAATAATCGAAAATAATAATAATAATAATAATAATAATAATAATAATAATAATAATAATAATAATAATAATAATAATAATAATAATAATAATAATAATAATAATAATAATAATAATAATAATAAAAGTAGTAGTATTAGTTCATAATTCATTTACAATTTTTATACTTTAAACTAAAATTTCGATTAAATTCAATCAACAAAGTTTTATTTTCATTCTAAAGATAATAACAAATTATTGTAATTTCTCTATTAATAGTTACTTCTATTAAAAAAAAAAAGAGGGAGGAAAGATTACATTATTCAAATTTGAAATTTAGCAAAAGATTAATTACTCTCCCGGGAATTACCAGTGCATAATTTTAGACAGATCTTAGCTATCACTCGAAATGCTAGTTAAAATAACTTTTTTTCTTTTCTATCAAAATTAAAAAAAGAAATTGCAAAAGAATTTTTATTAAAAAAATATTTTATATATACAAATTGTTAAAGTGATAGAAAAAGAAAGAAAAAAAAATGACATAAAAATTTTTTCTTATTTATAAAATATTTGTGAATAAAATTTCTTTGTAATTTTAATACTTTTAATTAATTAAAAGAATTAAATTTGGTGAAAAAAAAAAGTTTTTGAATTTCTATGAAAAAAATTTATTATCGAAATTATTGAAATTAAATGGAAAAGTGCAACTTTTTGAGAAAACAATCGTAACAATAATAATAAAATTAATTTATTATGCAAAAAATTTTTTTTGTAGAAAAAAAATAAACAAAATATTTTCTATTTATCTATTTGTCTTTGATAAAATTTTAATTGTTTTAATTGGAAAAATCAAATTTATCACTTTGTTATCACCAAAATAACAATACTATCACCCAACAGTAGTTTATTCACAAAATATTTTACATTTTTTTTTTTCGAAATAGAATAAATAATATTAGAGTGTAATTTTGATGAAATGAAATACAGAATATATCAAAACTTTATAATTAATAAAAGAAAATAATAAATTGTGAGATATGAAATAATTTTCTTAACAATAATATTTAGAAATTATTTCAAGGATAGAATAACAAATGAAAAAAAAAAGTGAAATATTCCGGAAAATCGGAATATTAAATCAGTAAATCATATTATATCATAATACATTTTACAGGATAAAAATTTTTAAAATGCAAAATGTATTTGTAAATAATACTGCAAATTTGAAATTCTATATAATTTCGGAAATGTGTTCTATGAAAAAATTATTATATTATTTAGAGTGATTACAAAATTATTAATTAATTGTAAATCGTAATTAATTAAATTCGAATTAAAATCTAGTCACTCTATCAGTTACAAAAATTAAACTTAAATCTTCGATGCGCATTTGTCATTTGCATAAATTCGTACATCTTTTTCGAATAAAACTTTTCAAATATAATAATTACAGATGAAAAATGAAATTAAAAAATTAATTATATTAACAAATTTTATTATTTTTAATATCAAAGAATTTGATTTGATCATAAAAATATTTATATGATTGATTGATTGATTACGATGACAAGAAAAGTCATCGATCGTTCATTTTCATTTGAATAATTAAATTGCATAATATGAAATAAGAGAAGTAATAAGGAGAAATGAAATGGAAAAAGAATAAAAATGAAATTTTTAAAAAAAAAAAATAAAAATAAAAATTATTTCAAAAATTGCTAAATTCTCCTCCTGAAAACTTCTTCTTCTCATATTTATGCAATAAGTCAAAAACAAAAAGAAAAATGAAAAAAAGTTATTTCAATAACTGATATAAATCATAAATATAAGTAAAAATTAAAAAAAAAGAAAATAATTTTAGCAATTTAAAGTTTTACTTTTTCTTTTTTTTTTTCTATCAAAAATTTAACAAAGTTTAGCTAAATTATTCTTTGATAAGATTTCATTGTGTTAAATTTTGAATTAATTATTACGATTTCTTAAGAAAATCAAGAATGATCTTTATTTTATTTTTTTTTTCTTTTGATATTATATTCAAATATTTTTAAACTAATTGATAAACACGATGAAATCTTATTGAAGACAAAATATCCAACATCCTGCATTTATCAAATTTACTAAATTTCATTGTTGTTCTTATCACTTTCCTGATATTATTTTGAATGCAAAATGTTATCACTATAATGTTAATACTGATTGCAACGAATAAAAGAAACGTATTGTCAATAATGATCCATTGAGATCCATCCATTTGGTAAACAATTAAATCAGCAAAATAAATAAATAAATAAATAAAAGTTGAAATTGTTTTCTGAGACCTTAGCAGGATTATTTTTGATAAATATTACTCTCTTAATATAGTCGTCTTTCAATCAGAATAAGTTTCATCGTTTTTTCATTTGCCATATTTATTTCTTTTGTTAGAATTTTTTGAATTAATATTTGACATTGTTGTTAGCATTGTCGATTTTGAATTTTGTGGAAGAATTGATTTCATCGTAGTATCATTATTTATGGATGAAATTTTTGATGAATCTGTAAAATATGTACATTTAGCTATGATCAATAAGCAAATATCGATAAATAACAAACAACAAAAAGCTTTAAGCATATGCAAATTTGTATAATTAAAGTCATCCTTCTACTCTATTTGCTAAAGTAATACTTACGGATGTTTCATTTCTGGCAAAGTCATCCTTCTACTCTATTTGCTAAAGTAATACTTACGGATGTTTCATTTCTGGCAAAGTCATCCTTCTACTCTATTTGCTAAAGTAATTTTACGGATGTTTCATTTCTGGCAAAGTCATCCTTCTACTCTATTTGCTAAAGTAATACTTACGGATATTTCATTTCTGGCAAAGTCATCCTTCTACTCTATTTGCTAAAGTAATACTTACGGATGTTTCATTTCTGGCAAAGTCATCCTTCTACTCTATTTGCTAAAGTAATACTTACGGGTTATTTCATTTCTGGCAAAGTCATCCTTCTACTCTATTTGCTAAAGTAATACTTACGGATTTCATTTCTGGCAAAGTCATCCTTCTACTCTATTTGCTAAAGTAATACTTACGGATGTTTCATTTCTGGCAAAGTCATCCTTCTACTCTATTTGCTAAAGTAATACTTGATGTTTTCATTCTGGCAAAGTCATCCTTCTACTCTATTTGCTAAAGTAATACTTACGGATGTTTCATTCTGGCAAAGTCATCCTTCTACTCTATTTGCTAAAGTAATACTTACGGATGTTTCATTTCTGGCAAAGTCATCCTTCTACTCTATTTGCTAAAGTATACTTACGGATGTTTCATTTCTGGCAAAGTCATCCTTCTACTCTATTTGCTAAAGTAATACTTACGGATATTTCATTTCTGGCAAAGTCATCCTTCTACTCTATTTGCTAAAGTAATACTTACGGATGTTTCATTTCTGGCAAAGTCATCCTTCTACTCTATTTGCTAAAGTAATACTTACGGATATTTCATTTCTGGCAAAGTCATCCTTCTACTCTATTTGCTAAAGTAATACTTACGGAGTTTATTTCTGCAAAGTCATCCTTCTACTTTTGCTAATGTAAAGTACTTGCGGATTTCATTTCTGGCAAAGTCATCCTTCTACTCTATTTGCTAAAGTAATACTTACGGATATTTCATTTCTGGCAAAGTCATCCTTCTACTCTATTTGCTAAAGTAATACTTAAGTTATTTCATTTCTGGCAAAGTCATCCTTCTACTCTATTTGCTAAAGTAATACTTACGGATGTTTCATTTCTGGCAAAGTCATCCTTCTACTCTATTTGCTAAAGTAATACTTACGGATGTTTCATTTCTGGCAAAGTCATCCTTCTACTCTATTTGCTAAAGTAATACTTACGGATGTTTCATTCTGGCAAAGTCATCCTTCTACTCTATTTGCTAAAGTAATACTTACGGATGTTTCATTTCTGGCAAAGTCATCCTTCTACTCTATTTGCTAAAGTAATACTTACGGATGTTTCATTTCTGGCAAAGTCATCCTTCTACTCTATTTGCTAAAGTAAATACTTACGGATGTTTCATTTGCAAAGTCATCCTCTACTCTATTTGCTAAAGTAATACTTACGGTTATTTCATTTCTGGCAAAGTCATCCTTCTACTCTATTTGCTAAAGTAATACTTACGGTTATTTCATTTCTAAGTCATCCTTCTACTCTATTTGCTAAAGTAATACTTACGGGTTATTTCATTTCTAAAGTCATCCTTCTACTCTATTTGCTAAAGTAATACTTACGGGTTATTTCATTTCTGGCAAAGTCATCCTTCTACTCTATTTGCTAAAGTAATACTTACGGGTTATTTCATTTCTGGCAAAGTCATCCTTCTACTCTATTTGCTAAAGTAATACTTACGGGTTATTTCATTTCTGGCAAAGTCATCCTTCTACTCTATTTGCTAAAGTAATACTTACGGATGTTTCATATCTGGCAAAGTTACTCTTCTACTCTATTTTCTAAAGTAATACTTACGGGTTATTTCATTTCTGGCAAAGTCATCCTTCTACTCTATTTGCTAAAGTAATACTTACGGATGTTTCATTTCTGGCAAAGTCATCCTTCTACTCTATTTTCTAAAGTAATACTTACAGGTATTTCATTTCTGGCAAAGTCATCCTTCTACTCTATTTGCTAAAGTAATACTTACGGATGTTTCATTTCTGGCAAAGTCATCCTTCTACTCTATTTGCTAAAGTAATACTTACGGATATTTCATTTCTGGCAAAGTCATCCTTCTACTCTATTTGCTAAAGTAATACTTACGGATATTTCATTTCTGGCAAAGTCATCCTTCTACTCTATTTGCTAAAGTAATACTTACGGATTATTTCATTTCTGGCAAAGTCATCCTTCTACTCTATTTGCTAAAGTAATACTTACGGATGTTTCATTTCTGGCAAAGTCATCCTTCTACTCTATTTGCTAAAGTAATACTTACGGATGTTTCATTTCTGGCAAAGTCATCCTTCTACTCTATTTGCTAAAGTAATACTTACGGATGTTTCATTTCTGGCAAAGTCATCCTTCTACTCTATTTGCTAAAGTAATACTTACGGATGTTTCATTTCTGGCAAAGTCATCCTTCTACTCTATTTGCTAAAGTAATACTTACGGATGTTTCATTTCTGGCAAAGTCATCCTTCTACTCTATTTGCTAAAGTAATACTTACGGGTTATTTCATTTCTGGCAAAGTCATCCTTCTATTTCTTTTTGCTAGTAATACTTACGGGTTATTTCATTTCTGGCAAAGTCATCCTTCTACTCTATTTGCTAAAGTAATACTTACGGGTTATTTCATTTCTGGCAAAGTCATCCTTCTACTCTATTTGCTAAAGTAATACTTACGGATGTTTCATTTCTGGCAAAGTCATCCTTCTACTCTATTTTCTAAAGTAATACTTACAGGTATTTCATTTCTGGCAAAGTCATCCTTCTACTCTATTTGCTAAAGTAATACTTACGAGTTACTTCATTTCTGGCATTTTTTTCTACCATTTCATTTTTTCATAATTGTTTTAAATATTATTGAAACGAACCATTTAATTGTTGTTCATACATTTTTTCATTGATTTCATCAGAATGTTTTGTTGAAATGCTTTTTATAAGTAAATTAATTAGCAAATTATTCCACATTTCATGCGGTTCTTTCTTCATCTCTAATTTTCCATCAATAATTCGACGTCCATCTGCAAAAAAAAAAAAAAAAAATTTCATTCATTTATCATTTGAATGAAAAATTGATAAATTGATCAGTTCTATTCGTTATCAGTTAGATACTGATAATTTACGCTATCAATTAGATACTGATAATTTACGCTATCAATTAGATACTGATAATTTACGCTATAATTAGATACTGATAATTTACGCTATCAGTTAGATACTGATAATTTACGCTATCAATTAGATACTGATAATTTACGCTATCAATTAGATACTGATAATTAGTGCTATCAAATTAGATACTGATAATTTATGCTAATATTCTTTATTATATACATATAAAATGATTCGTATGTGATAACAAATCATTCGTTTTTTTTTTTTCTTTTTGCATTATTAATCATATTTAATTCGTTTAGCTTTTCAATCAAATTTAAATTAATATTAAAGTTCCTTCGTCAAAAAATCACTTAATTTAGTTTTTCAATTAAATTTAAATTAGCATTAAAAAAAAAATTCCTTCGTTTCATTTTTATTTTCTATTAAAATGAAAAGAATTTTGAATAATTAAAAAAATAAAATAAAAAACATTAAATTTCTTTTCAATAATGAATCATTTTAAAATGCATAAAAAATATATTTTAACCATTTCTATAGGAAACTGTTGGTTTATTCTTGCATTGTCCAAAAAATGTAAAACTATTGTGAATGTTCTTTGGTTGTGCATAGAAATCAACACATTCACTAGGTAAATTCACCAAACCCAACATTTTTCAATTGATCGAATTTGTTATTTGTTGACAAGGATATCAAATATTTTCTAAAAATGTGAAATCTTTAAAAATTATATCACAAATTTATTAAAATAAAATAGCAATAGAAATTTTAATATATATTGCAATGGAAAGAAAAGGAAGAGAATGAGAAAGATGAATAATTTCAAATGTTTTAAAAAAAAATATATTTATTTGTATAAATTACTAAATTACTTATTTGTATAAATTACTAATTACTAAATTATTAATTTATATAAATTACTAGTTACTAAATTACTTATTTGTATAAATTAGTATTCACTAAATTACTTATTTGTATAAATTACTAATTACTAAATTACTTATTTGTATAAAATACTAATTACTAAATTATTAATTTATATAAATTACTAGTTACTAAATTACTTATTTGTATAAATTAGTATTCACTAAATTACTTATTTGTATAAATTACTAATTACTAAATTACTTATTTGTATAAATTACTAATTACTAAATAATAATTGTCACATCTACCCGAATGAGAAAGATGAATAATTTCAAATGTTTTAAAAAATATATTTATTTGTATAAATTACTAATTACTAAATTACTTATTTGTATAAATTACTAATTACTAAATTACTTATTTGTATAAATTACTAATTGCCATATAAACCAACTTGAAAACTGTCAAATGCATAGAATATTGAAGTTTTTGCCTATAAGCTATAATAAATTAGTAATAATCATACTTTATAAATATATCAAGACTTCTTCACTCATAAATGTTAACACTTTGATTTACAAGGATGGGTAAAAGTTTACCTTAGAAATATCAATCACAAATTACCTGCATCAATGGATTGATGGATTGAAAATAAGGAAGTAAAAATTGTGAAGTAGTGAAAGCAAACAAAAAAAAAAAAAATTACAATAATGATGAAAAAGTTAAAGATTTTTGATGATAGAAATGTGAAAAGGAATAAACGATGATCAAAAATGTATTAATTTTGTGCGACAAAATTGTGTCACCAACCAACTTACTTTGTCATCGCTTTGTGTCACCAACTTACTTTATCATCAATTCTTTTTATAGTGCATTGAAAAAAAAAAATTTTTTTTTTTTCTCTTTTTGGTATAGCTGAGTGTCCGCTAAAGAACAGAGCCATTTATTTCTTCTCTAATCGAATTTGTATTGCGGAATCTCTGGAATGTATCTGCTTACCAACCACCTGTTTTCTACCTTTGCTCTGAATTGAATTTGTTAAAAATAAAATAAGACGTCATCATCAACAACACCTTTGCATGTTTGGGTAAAGGTAATAACATAATCATATACAGTATTCCTTTCCTTCATTATCAATTGACCGATCAATATAGTTCATCTGAAATTGAGTATTTAAAATGATGATAGAAAAGAAAGAAAAAAAAAAAAAAAATTGTATGAAATTTCAACCCTCTTTACACCCTATCTTTCTATGTATGAAACACCCACCATACATTTCTTTTTTTTTTTTTTTTTTGTTTTCTGAGCAAAATGTCATCAACTTAAACTATCCATAAAATTGAATACCAATTCAATTATTTCGCGAAAACTCGTTAATTAGGAATTTTTCTTTTTTTTTTTTTTTTGTCAAAAAAGAAACATATTTTCGTCCTTTTTAAAGAGGAATTTTTTTTGAGCAAACAAAACAAAATAATCTATTCTCTTCTTTAGCTGTCGCATTCCTTTACCGTAATAATATTTTATTTACCCTTTCTTTTCATTCTTGCTATAAAAATTTGACTAATTTTCATTTTCATTTTCACTTTTTCTTCTTTTTTTTTTTTCAAACAAAAATTTTTGCAAATGCATAATTTTATGGTTTAACACTTTGCAGAATTTATGAATTCATTTAAATTTATATCAAAGTTTTAAATATTAAATTAAACAAAATGTGTAGTATATGACTGAGCACTCTCGACTTGTATATTTTAGTATATTATGAATGAGTCGAGAATAGTTTTGAGTATTCCCAATTTGTAATTCATTGTATCTCTTTTTTCAAATTTTCAGCTATGATTGTTGAAAACATCGATATATGACTATAAAAGAAGAGGAAAGAAAAAAAAGAAAAGAAGAAAGGAAAGAAAAATTTTACTATTCATTTCATACGTCATTTTTCTTTTTTGCTTTTTTGTAATGGAAATGAAAGTACAATTTTTTTTATCGTAATTAATTATATATTTTATTATTATTATTATTTGTTCATAAGCAATTGACCATAATAATGTGAAATAATCCGTCTAAGCAAGGTGAAATTCAAGAATTCGAATTTGAATTTTTTTTTTTTTCAAAAATACGATTTTTTAATTATTCCTAATAGATAGTGGCATCATCAAAGTTTTATTTCATTGAAATATAACACAAATAAAATAAGCAAAAAAACAAAATAAAACAAAACAAAAAACACTACCCGAAAGAATGAGAATACATAAATTAACTGCAAATGATAATAGGATAAATATAGCTGCCAATGATGAATCAATTTCATTTTTCATGCTAACACCATTTAGTGGAAGACAACTATCTGAAATTAATAATTCTCTGATATTAAAAATTAAAAAATAAAAAATTTTGCAGGTGTATTAATTTTAAGAGACACTTCCAACAAAGTTCTAATATGCAACGTAACTAAAGTGAAAACTTCTCATTCATTCAATCAAATTAAAGTTAATCTAAACGTAAATATTCCATCTTTGATTTTAATGATGAAAAAAGGATGTGCATTATGAATATCCATAGTTAAATTTGATAAACTAATATATGCTTCAATTCATTTAAATAATTTTAAATTCAACTGCAAATTTCGCACCATATTTTGTAAGTGTGAAGTTATGATAAGGTTGAGATTGCTGTAAAGATTCTGCGTGACAAGATGAATGACGATAGGTGACAATACGAATTATACCATTTGCATTTGACGAGTAAATCTAAACATGGATATGCAAAAATAAAAAAAAAGAATAAAATTCATATGATCTATAAAGTAATAAAATATATTATAAAAGAGTAAACTTTAAAAATGCCACCCTATGTTCTGAATAACATTAAGTTAGCATGAAAAAAAAATAAAAATAACAAATGAGAAACGATAAATTTAGGATAATACTTCATTCGTTTGTAGCAGTGTCACTTCCAAAAACGCAGTATGACATTCTTATTCAATAATACATTTAAGTATAAATTCAAAACGGAAAACATTCAGGAATATGAGGAAAAGAACTGTTCCCGAAATTCCGGAAATTTCGATGTTAACAAAAAAGCATCGAGTGTACAAAAAAATAAAACTAAAGTTTTAAATATGAATGCTTACATGACATAGAAGCTCGGAAGAGATCGATCTTCTGCTTACGATATATTGCATTCCGTTTTCTTGCCAGTGACCGATACAGAAGAATTTCTCTGCAATGAAATATTTTAACAATTTAATTTAATTTTAACAAAATATGAATTTTTGTTTTTTTTTTTTAACATTCTTGTATGCTGTGCTACATTTTATCTATCAATCACTAATCCGGAAAATTTTAATTTCAATAAAGCATTGACTGCATCAATTAGCATCTCAAAGAATTCCAATCAATTTAACAGTTTAATTCATTTCTTGAATTTCAAGTAGTTACATCTATTCAATACCATAAGTTATGTAATTATGTACTGCATTACAATAATGGAATTCAATAATTTCTTAATTTTTTTCTATTTTGTTTAAAATTTTTTGGCAGAGGGAGAAAGAGAGAGAGAGAGAGAGAGAAAAAAAAAGATGTAGCAATTTATGTTCAAATGATTTCAAAAATAAGAAATCTATACCGAATGAAGTATTACTACAATTGAGATGCATAATTAATTCATAATTATAAGTGCAACCAAATTGTGCAACAGAATTCGTACATGACTGAATGAAATGTTGACGATTGAATGGACAACGAACTGTCTAAAATAATATATGTTATATGCAAATTAACAAAATATTTTAAATCTTTTTCATATCATATACTATACAAGACGATAGCATGATCCAGTGATCAGATAGTATGATCAAGTGATTAGATAGTATGATCCAGTGATCAGACAGTATGATCAAGTGATCAGATAGCATGATCAAGTGATCAGATAGTATGATCAAGTGATCAGATAGTATAATCCAGTGATCAGACAGTATGATCAAGTGATCGGATAGTATAATCAAGTGATCAGGCAGTATAATCCAGTGGTCAGGTAGTATAATCAAGTGATCAGATAATATGATCCAGTGATCAGATAGCATGATCAAGTGATCAGGTAGTATGATCAAGTGATCAGGTAGTATGACCAAGTGATCAGATAGTATGATCAAGTGATCAGGTAGTATAATCCAGTGATCAGACAGTATGATCAAGTGATCAGATAGCATGATCAAGTGATCAGGTAGTATAATCCAGTGATCAGACAGTATGATCAAGTGATCAGATAGTATAATCAAGTGATCAGGCAGTATAATCCAGTGATCAGGTAGTATAATCAAGTGATCAGATAATATGATCCAGTGATCAGATAGCATATTCAAGTGATCAGATAGTATGATCAAGTGATCAGATAGTATGATCAAGTGATCAGCATAGCATGATCAAGCGATCAGATAGTATAATCCAGTGATCAGATAATATAATCCAGTGATTAGACAGTATGATCCAGTGATCAGAGCATAATCAAGTGATCAGATAAAGTGATCAAGTGATCAGATAGCATGATCCAGTGATCAGGCAGTATAATCCAGTGATCAGGTAGTATGATCAAGTGATCAGATAGCATGATCAAGTGATCAGGTAGTATAATCCAGTGATCAGACAGTATGATCAAGTGATCGGATAGTATAATCAAGTGATCAGGTAGTATGATCAAGTGATCAGATAGCATGATCAAGTGATCAGGTAGTATAATCCAGTGATCAGACAGTATGATCAAGTGATCGGATAGTATAATCGTGATCGGCAGTATAATCCAGGTCAGGTAGTATAACAAGTGATCAGATAATATGATCCAGTGATCAGATAGCATGATCAAGTGATCAGGTAGTATGATCAAGTGATCAGGTAGTATGATCAAGTGATCAGCATAGCATGATCAAGCGATCAGATAGTATAATCCAGTGATCAGATAGTATAATCCAGTGATTAGACAGTATGATCCAGTGATCAGATAGCATAATCAAGTGATCAGATAGTGTGATCATGATCAGATACATGATCCATCAGCAGTATAATCCAGTGATCAGGTAGTATGATCAAGTGATCAGGCAGTATAATCCAGTGATCAGGTAGTATGATCAAGTGATCAAATAGCATGATCAAGTGATCAGGTAGTATGATCAAGTGATCAGCATAGCATGATCAAGCGATCAGATAGTATAATCCAGTGATCAGATAGTATAATCCAGTGATTAGACAGTATGATCCAGTGATCAGATAGCATAATCAAGTGATCAGATAGTGTGATCAAGTGATCAGATAGCATGATCAAGTGATCAGCATAGAATGATCAAGTTATCAGATAATATAATCCAGTGATCAGATAGTATGATACAGTGATCAGATAGTATGATCAAGTGATCAGCATAGAATGATCATGATCAGATAATATAATCCATGATCAGATAGTATGATACAGTGATCAGATAGTATGATCAAGTGATCAGCATAGAATGATCAAGTGATCAGATAATATAATCCAGTGATCAGATAGTATGATACAGTGATCAGATAGTATGATCAAGTGATCAGCATAGAATGATCAAGTGATCAGATAATATAATCCAGTGATCAGATAGTATGATACAGTGATCAGATAGTATGATCAAGTGATCAGCATAGAATGATCAAGTGATCAGATAATATAATCCAGTGATCAGATAGTATGATACAGTGATCAGATAGTATGATCAAGTGACCAGGTAGTATAATCAAGTGATCAGATAATATGATCCAGTGGTCAGATAGCATGATTAAATGATCAGATAGCATGATCAAATGATCAGATAGCATAATCAAGTGATAAATCAATTATTATTCTTTCAACAAACACATATTTATATCCAATGTAATGATATTATTTATAATTATTTAAATAACCTTAGCATCTACAAGAGCCATTGTGTCAATAGAATATTCGTTGATAAATTTACATGATACAGGCATCTTCCTCATTACTTTATCATATGTAATTTCTATGATATTCTTATGTCTTCGTTTCATCTGCAATGATACATTCAAATTATTACTCTTCCCATTAAAGGAAATTACATTTATAAGTTTCAAGATTAGATACTTACACCAAAATTATTTAATAATAAATAATTTTAATTCTCTTTTTCCAAGTTCGAATTCAAATACCAGCATCATTTCCTTTTCATTCCTATGAACGATGGGATAATATTTTTCATAGCATAACAAACAATTCATATCATCATAACGCAGCGACTCGGGGAATTCTAGCCAAACCACGTGGAATTGATGATTGGTTATTACGCTGGTCTGTACTGGTTGTCATGGTGTGATATATTGCTCCGGTCGCTATGAAAATGCTCATCTCTACGATTATATTGATAAGAAATGATAAGAAATAACTGATAAGGAATGAATTGATATTTATACTTCAATGCATTGATATGTGTTAGTGCATTGTTGTGTACTTTTATATACTACCATCTTGTAAACATTTCCAATATTTTCCATTTGTAAACATTGTGATATCGTATAATTCATTCCATTTATCATTTCGATCCATTTATCTAAATTCCATATTCATTCATTAATAAGCTTGTAGTCGTGTTAGTGCTTAGATTCCATTAAAAAAAAGAAAAACCGAAATATGCTTACCGGAATAGAAATCATTTACTGAACCGGTTGTCATTGATATCCATTTATGCTTACTGGATGAATTATAGTTACGTCTCAGAAATGTTGGAAAGTGACAATGTGACTTGAAAGATGGACCTCAAGAAATCAAGAAATATTCCAATTAATTTCCTTATCTTCAAATTTTACACTTATAATTTTGATATTTTTGAAGTTTTGATTTTAATTTTTTTTCACTTAAAAAAAAAATTTAGAATTTTTTTAAAAGAATGAAACTAGAACAGCTAGAAAAGTACTAATTAAACTACCTTGATAATATTCAATTCTAGTTCCAGCATTTGTAAGATCTGTTAATTCATTGCAGCTCGAATCAGCTGATATACCCATACGACCACCAAATGTTGTTTTCTGATGTATCTAAAATAAATTTGCTAAATTATTTCAGATGAAAAAAAGTTGAAACATTCCTGCATGAATTTTTGCTAATATTTAAAAAAAAAAAAAAATGAAAATATAAATAAATAATTGCTTAATGCTATGATAAGATTTAATTTTAAATTTCAATTTGAAAATGAAGCAAAAATGTTGAAGTAAAATTTTTTGATTAATTAATTTGCTCATTTCTCTTCCAAACAATAATTCTTGATATGCTATCAATTAGTATTTTAATAATAAAAATTTCATTATTTTGATTGTAAATATTTCACAAACAATACTTTTTCAAAAATTTTTTTCTCTTTGAAAAAAAAAGAGAAAATAATCATAAATCATTACAAGACATCGAAAGATTATATTTGATCCTGTAATCGAAGAATTAATTATACGTACAGCAAAGAATTCAATTCCAAATGAATTCCAATGTGCTATGCATTCTAATTCATCTTCTAAAATATAAAGAATTATAAAAATTGGAAAATTAAAAATATTATTTGTTATTTTTATATCAATGCTTCTTTTTTACTTAAAAATTATTGGCTAAATAATTTGCTTTAATATTATAATGCAATATTAACTTGCCATGACTTTCATGATTTGGTAATTCCGGACATGCTTCATACCGAAAACGATATTTTCCATGTTCTGAACAAATATTTACAGATGAAATTTTCGAAGTGCATGAACCATCTTGAATTGTATATAAAATTGAAAGGTGGCTCAAATGGACATTGTTCCGATCTTGCATCATCTGATAAATAATGATGATTAAGTATCATCGAAGTAAACTTTAATAATAACTGAAAAATAAAAATAAAAAAAAAAAAAGTTTTTCTAAAACGAAAACTTATTTACATTCATCAATAATCATTTAGAATGAGGTAAAATTGGTATTAATTTTGATACCAAAATATTAATTTGATATTTTAACATTAAATATTAATCATTATATTGTTGTGTAGTAAATGAATTTTGTAAAAGAAAAAGAAAATTAGCATTCAGAAATTATAATTGCAAAAATTTTTAAATTTAAATGTTACTCGAAAAAGCGTTTTCATCGGTGTATCACCACGAAATGCAAATCTGCAGATATTATCGATATTATCACTACTACTTTCATATTGCTTAATGCATTCACCTTTAATATTTATCATTTTAATAAAATTAATAAATGATAAATTAAAATTTCATTTATATTTAGTGATAAAGTAAAACTACTAACTGATAAAAATAATTTAAAAAAAAAAAAAAAACGAAACTTACTTTGTTTGTACTGTAAAATATTCAGATGTACATTAAAAATTGCAACACAACGATAGCAAATATCATCATTCCTGTAAAAAAAAAAAATTTTTGTTCCAATCAATTATAAAAATTAAAATACAATTTTAATTAATTCTTTTTTTTTAAATCAATTATCACTAGAAAAAGAAAAATAAGAAAACAAATTTGTAAAAGTTTTTAGAGAAATACAAAAGAAATTAAAATATAAAATTTTAATTAATTCTTTTTTTTTGGCAATTTTTATTAGAAAAACAAAAAAGCAAAACTAAGCAATCAAAAATTGATTTATTAATAATACTAACAGTTCAAGTCGAAAAATATAATTGTATTGATTTGATGAGCTAACAATGCAATAACCCAAAGTATCCATCCAAGTTTCATTAAGTTGTAACAATGCTCTACGTCCATTCATATGATAAGTTGCATTCCATTTCAAACGACATCCATCTAAAATATTATAAATCCTTCTATTACTCTCTCTCTCCCTCTTTCCCTCTCTCTCTCTCTCTTTCTTTCTCTCTTATAAAGTTATTTATGTAATAAACTTGGAACAAAAGCAATATAAAAAAACAAATCAATTGTTTTATTCCTATTTATCATTAATCTCTCAAATGATAACATATCAGTAATATGTGAAATCCGAGTAATCTAATAATTTTAATACATTATTTATAAAATAAAATTAATAATTGAAATTATTTTCCCAAAGAAAAACTTACCATTTTTGATAATCAAAGTCAAGGAAGTGACAATAAAAATCAAAAGAAATATCAGAAATTGTAATTCATATGTGATCATATCTAATTAAGATGTTAGCATTGAATGAAAAAATACATAAAACCATATCAGTGATAATTCTTGATAGTTTGTTATCATTATCAGTGTGAATATTGCTGACTAAAATTAGATTTGAATTTAATACAGAGGTTTACAGCAAAGTTAAGGTTGTGTATGATATTGTGATAAGATCAGAGAGATTTAAATATCCGACAGATAATAAACTTTTTTTTTCTCTCTTATAAACCATTGTATTATCATACATTGATTATTTTTTTAAAAAAAGAAAAAAAAGTCTTTTCAATTTTATGAATAATTAATTTTTCAAGTTGAATTGTATGTGAGAAGTAATTAAATTAGAGTAATTTTGTCATTTTGAACAATTCATCAATGGAATTAAAAGAAAATAGTTTGAAACAAATATGAAAGTACAGAAAATCATTTCATCGTGAAAATAATAAATAAAATAGTAAATAAAAAAAACGATGAAATTATCGGTTGACAGAGTGACAGTGAAAGAAAGGCAAAAAGGATATATGCGATACTATTATTCAAGGTCATTAGAATAGTACTTTAAAGTGATAAATTTCAATTTAGTTTTATTTGAATTTTTTTTTTTTTTATTATTGAATGAATAAACTATTTAATTAGCAGAATAAAATAAGTAAAAAATAAAGTGAAATGGTTAAAAGAGGAAAAAGACATATCTCGTTGATAGCACTTTAAAAAAAATGGAATGAAAATGTGAAAAGGAAGAAGTCAATATTGACAAGAGCGCAAAGCACCATGCGCCAATCGAAGAAGGATGAATGATGTAAGGTACGAAGAGCTGAAAAAAAGTACTAAAAGATGACAATGACAAAGATAATATTGGTGACAATGATACTAACAAATGATTGATTGATTGATTGATTAATTTACAATAAAATTTAATAATTAATTAATTAATTAATTAATTACAATTGATTAATTAATATATGCAATAAAGTTATGATGAATGAATGGATAAAAAAACTTTAGTTGAAATTATTAATGAATTTTTTCAAGCATTGAATAGGATAAATTCGTATTCATAGTTTATTTATTGATCGACTAAATGCTTTAAAAATTTTTACTATTTTAAGTATTTTATGATTTATAATGAATATAATTCATGTGAAAAAACTGAATTATGGTCATATTAAGAAATAATATAAATTAATAGAATTTATCAAATTTTTTTTCAAAATTCAAAACTTATCAAAATTTTTTATCAAGATTTGAAATTTTTAACAATATTTTTTAACAAAATTGTTGTTAAAAAAAAAACAATTTTTGCATCATCTATCAACTTTTTCTTTTCTTAATTTATTTTTGTTCTTTAATGTGGAAATAATTTTTGAAAATTATTTTAAATCAGAAATCTTAATAATTCAAAACAATTATAAGTAATACTTATACTTATCATTTGATGCAGAAGTATTTTTTGCAAATTATTTTAGATCAGAAATCTTAATAATTCAAAACAATTATAAGTAATACTTGTACTTATCATAAAATTTGAATTCTTCAACAAGAATTATTCATTTCCAACAAAAGAAGGACGCCAATCAATTTAATTCAATCATTTTCTTTTCAAAATTTTCAATACTTTTTATGCAAAAAGTTACAAACTTCTTTTCTTCTAATATTCCAATTTATCAATATAAATGGAAGAAAAAAATATTGATGTAATATGGAAATAAAAATAAAAGTAAAAGTAATGAAATAAAAATAAAAAAGAAAAACAAACAAACGATACAATGAATAATAATACCTAATCTAATTGAAAAATGATTGTAAAATGAAATATTTTATAATGAATTTTGAGTAAAAATTCAAATTATTAGACAGATTAGATAAATTTCAAATTATTTAAAAATTTCAAAATTAGATAGATTAGATAAATTTCAAATTATTAAAATTTCAAATTATTAGATAGATTAGATAAATTTCAAATTATTTAAAATTTCAAAATTAGATTAGATAGATAAATTTCAAATTATTAGACTAAAATTGAGCAAAATTTCAAAATTAGACAAATCGATTTGTTAGTCTTTTTTTTTTTTTGGAAATTTATTGCTTTCAAATATTTTGATAAAGTTTTGATAAATTTGAAAATTTTATTTTCTTCCCTTTAATTTCTTCTTATTGATTCAAAATTGATACATATATATTAATTTTTTTTTGCTCCTTTCTTCCTTTTTTTAATTCTTCTTCTAAATGACAAAATGAGAATAACAACAGGTAATAACAGGTTTTTTCATCTTTTCCTGATTCATTCATAAGAGAGAAGTTTGATCACTTCGTTGGTCTATCTGTAACCGATTACTAGCAAAGGTAACAATTCATTCAACTCCCTCTCTCCCTCCCTCCCTCCCTCTCTCTCTCTCTCTCTCTCATATTAAATTTTCTTTGTATTTATATACATATATTTTTCTATTTTGCTATTTTTTTATTTATTTAAAATGAGACTGAATTCATTTTCTATGTTATTTATGTAAAATTCCAAACAAATTCATTAATAAATTATTTTACACTTTTTTTTTTTTGCTCATATGTTTGTCATTTTAAATATTATGATTAAACTTTTTTAAAGAAAACAAAAAGCAAAAGTTTATTTTAGCAGATTTCATGAACTATAAACGTTTTTCAATTTTTACTATGAGTTTTTCAATTTTACAAACTTAAAGAAATATTTGAAATTGTCATTTACGTGAGCAAAAACTTTACTATAAAAATAAAAATTTAATAAATAATTTTATTAATTTATTAACTTTTTATTTATAAAATTGCATATATATTTATTTATTAATTTAACTTTTTCTTTAAAAAATTGAATATATATATTTATTAATTTAACTTTTTCTTTAAAAAATTGAATAAATATATTTATTAATTTAACTTTTTGTTTATAAAATTGCATATATATTTATTAATTTAACTTTTTGTTTGGAAAATTGAATATATATATTTATTAATTTAACTTTTTCTTTAAAAAATTGAATATATATATTTATTAATTTAACTTTTTGTTTAGAAAATTGAATATATATTTATTAATTTAACTTTTTCTTTTAAAAATTCAATATATATATTTATTAATTTAACTTTTTCTTTAAAAAATTGAATAAATATAATTATTAATTTAACTTTTTATTTATAAAATTGCATATTTATATTTATATTTATTTGAGGTAATTTTATTTAAATATTTTAGTATGAATTCTTCCACTTTACTACTATTACTAGCACTACTACTAGTAGTATCATTACCTGTGGCAAAATTAGCTAGCTTATTTCATCCTGGTACTGAGCAAAGTGTAGCTGTAAAAGGTAAATTATTGTGCAACGGTGAACCAGCTGCTAATATAAAAGTTAAACTCTACGATGTTGATGGTTTGTTTTTTATTTTTAGAAAAATTTAAGTAAAATTTTAGTATAATTCAAAATAAAATAAACATTTGCTTCTTTCACTTTTCAATTTATTATGATAGCTTCCTTAACTTACTTGAAATATTCCTATTTATTCTAGTCTATTAATCATTCATAATTATTAATTTCTAAGTTTTACAAATTTAATATATTCGTAGGATTGATAACAATAATATATTTGGTTTGCAATTAAGCTGTGTTTTTAATATTTTTAATTAATTAATTTCTTTTTTTTTTGTAATTCAGTATTTGTGTTTTTTATGAAATTCAAATTCTAATATAATTTTTTTATATGAGATTTATAAAATTCAAATTTATGAATATTTTTTATTTTTGAAATTCTAATATTTTTTCTAATATTTATACACTTTTTTTTAATATTTATGAAATTTAAATTATAGTTGGCTTAGACGATCTAATGGCTCAAGGAAGAACTGATAAAAATGGTGAATTTTCATTAAATGGCACAGAAACTGAAATTACACCAATTGATCCTAAATTAAATATTTATCACAATTGCAATGATGGACATAAGGTTAAATATATTTTATTTAAAAAATTCTTCTCGAATTAATTATTTTACTAATATTTGATCTTTTAACTTTTCAAATTTACATCACTGATAATCTGGTGATCTTCTGATAATGCTTATCAGATAAAAATTTCTCGAAAATTTTGTAAATCAAAAATGATCCTTTAATTTGCCAATTAGTATATGCATAGATCACTTATTGATTAGATCATTGAGTAATATTTGTGGAAGTTTCAAATTCATAAGTTTGTCACACATTTTTTTTCTTGAATTGCCAAATATTTGATAAGCAAAATTTATATTTCAAATTTATATTTATATTTCACTTTTTTTCAAAATTTATATTTATATTTCACAAATTTATATTTATATTTCACTTTTTTTCAAAATTTATATTTATATTTCACACTGTGATAATACTAAAGAATATTGAAAAATGATAAGAAATTAAATGAGAAATTGATGATTAAAATGATAACTTCTAGAAAATGATAATATTATTTCATTTAAACATTCAAATGCCATAAGAAAGTATTTTCATTTATTTTAATAATTCTCTAAAAGTTTCTAGAAAGTATAAATTGTTTGCGATAAATTTCAATTAATTGCAGGATTGTTCACGAAAAGTATCAATTAAAATTCCAAAAAGTTCCATTGTTGAAGGTGAAAAAGCAGGTGAAGCATTTGATATTGGTGTTCTTAATTTATCCAGTAAATTTCCAGGTGAAACACGTGACTGTATTAATTAATATTGTTTAGTTTTATTTCTTATAAAATAAGTTATCACTTCAAATGATAATTATTTTAATAAGGTTTGATTCAAATTATTCATCATATAATATTCATTTTTCAAGTTTTATTCATTATAAATTTCATCTTCTATTGTTAATTATGATTTTTGATTTTAAATTTAACAAAAAAAGACTTTTTTTTTTGATGTAAATACATCATTTTAAATGTAAATATTACTTAATTCAATATTTTTTGACGATGTTAAAACAGAAAATTTGAGAATGAATTTTTGTTTTCCTGAAAACAATTAAAACCAGAAAATAATAGAAAATTTTAATACTGTTTTCAACTATTCATAACACAAAGACTTCTTTATTTCTAATTTTTTGTATATTTGAAACACCTGTAATAAATAACACTAAAATAAATTTCTAATTTTTTGCATTACTTTCTTATTGCACAATTAAACTGTTTTTTTAGCAATTATTTTAAAGGTATATATATAAATAAATAAATATATATATATACCTGTTTATAAGATATCACGAAATTAAAATTATAAATAATGCCAGGCTGTATAGATTTTTTTCAATAAGGCTAAGGCATACTTATGACAAAAAAAGTGACAAAAAAAAAAGAAAAAAATTCGTAAAATTTTAAAAGATTTTTTGTAAAAATTGATTAAAGTTAGATGTGAAAAAAAATTTGCTCTGAATTTAATATATATTTTCTAGGTGTTTTCTTTTTCTTCAATTTTTACAATCAAATTCTATTTTATTGGAAGTGTAATTCATTCCCTACAGCTTATAAGCGATAAATTAATTACTTTAAAACATAAACAAAAAAAAAGAAGCATAGCACAAAGAAAACATAAAAAAGGTAAGCTCTTGAGCGTATAAAATTAAGAAAAAAAAAAATATTTTTGTATAGTAATTTTTTTTTTTTTGTATATTAAAAATGAATGGTAATTAAATTGAAAAAAATTTAGTAATGAAAAAAAAATAATTTCATTTAACTTAGATATTTTAGGCATTTGAATACAAAAAGAAAAAAACAGAAAAAGAAAACACAACCACGGATAGACCCACGTGAAATACGTAAATTCATTGAAATTTTTCATCAAATAAATCTAATAAAAAAACTTGACGATTGATTATAATAGAATACACAATTAAAGAATGATGATGATAATATGCAAATTAGCGATTAGCATTTCGAGATCAGAGATCATATACTACAATAATTCATTCATTTGATCAAATAAATCAGTATGAAATATTACTTTTTTTTTTTTTTTGTATGTATGTATGTTTGTATGTGTGTGGATGTGTGTATGTGTGTGTATGTTTGTAGGACACATACAACCAAAAGATTATTTGACATGATGGGATATAATGAAAATGAGCGAATTGAACAAAAATGAAGAAATTGAAAGATTTTAAAATTAATTTTCCAAGTTAAAATTGATCTTTGTAAAATTGAAAATACGAAATTTATTTGTTCAAATATTCACTGATTCATCTATCAAACAATTAAACGATGAAAAAAAGTAAATTTGAATAGATACGTGTTTCAACGTGACGGTGATAGAAACGATGCTAAACCACGTAGCTGCTGTGAACGTCCCGTCGAATCAAGCGTTTCACCACGTTTCACTAATGCATTATCTGCTGCTTCTTTTTTCCGCCACTTTGTACGTCGATTTTGAAACCATACCTGAAATTGTAACCTCTATAAATTATGTCATTAACATGTCAACAGTGATGTGTAAAACAGGTGGTAATTAATAACCAACCGAGTGGTACCAAAAAAAAAAAAAGAGAACTAATCAAAAACGTTTTTCTAAAATTTTAAGTTATCTTTCAAACTGATAAAGTTTGTATGATTAGTTATCATCAAAGTACCATGATACTAAATAGTTGAGAAAAAAAAAAAGCACAAAATCAAAAATTTACAAAAAAAAAGAATTTTAAAATTGCTTTCCTAATAATAATATTATAAATAAATGTAATACAGTTTTAAGTGATGATTTTATCTTTTTTTTTTAAAGTTTATTTTATGAAAGATGATAAATTTAAATGAAATGTGATGAATGAACAAAAAAACGATCTAAGATGAGATGTAAGCATTTTTAATACTTCATTTTTTCTCTCTCTCTCTCTCTCCCTCTCTCTCTCTTTTTTTTTTTTCATTTTTAACTGAAAACATTTTCCTATCCCCAAAAAGTCTATTTGTGGAACGGCAAAAGATTACAATTACATTACCATCTAATGGGTAAGTCATCAAATTCAAAATTAAATTTTACTCATGAGACTCAAAATGGGAAACTATGAATAGCAATCTACAATTTCTTTTTTTTTTATAATATTATTATTTTCATAATTCTCAATGTCTATGTATAAATAATTTCTAAAATTCAATCAAAAAAAAAAAAAAAAATTTCAGATTTTTAAATGAATTTAAATGAAAAATGAAAAATATTTCTATTATTTCTTTTTTTTTTTACGGATTATAAAATATAATTATTATATATTTATGCTTATATCATTTCACTATCAAACATTTATTCCAACAAAATACTAATTTAAAATAGATCGTAGCTTAGGATTAAATTTAAAAAAAAAGAAAAACTAATTTGGTCATATAATGTATGTGTTTACCGTAATCCATAAGTGAGCATCATTTTTACAGGGCTAATTGTTATTTATTAGTAATTCAGCCTTATTGCTTCAATTTGAATTAATTTTTTTTTGAAATTTAAAATGGATATATTTAAGAATAAATACTTCCATTTATAATCTATAATTAGACAAAAAAAGCCATAAAAACTAACAAATTAAGAATGATATTTGATATTTTATGCTATTCTATCTGCTTAATTTTCTATCAAGAAGAAATGAAATATTAAAATAATAAAAATTATTGTAAATCAAAAAACAAAAAACAAATAAAATTAAATATTCAATCATTTATTTATTTACTTTTTTCTTTGCTAATTTTTAAACTATATAGTGATTATGAAATATTTGATAATATCAAATGATAAGATAAGCTGATTAATTGTAATTAATCAGCACAAAATTAAAATATTGAAAGATTAATTAATTCTAAGATAACATACAAAATAGCAATTGTCACATTGTCTATGAATAAACTTGTAAAGATTTTAAGGCGCAAAAATACATTTATATGTATTTTCTTGCTCATCAAACCAATTTCACTTTTATAAAATTATTTTTCCTTTTATTTGAAAAAATTGAAAAATTTAAAAAAAAAAAAAATTAATTGATTACTAGCAATTTAGCTTTAATGTTTTTGGGAAAAGAAAAATTTCTTTAAAATTGAAATGAAAACTTTTTTTTTAAGGTTGATTGTTTATTTTTTCTAAATTATTTAATCATTGTATGAAAATTTGCATAAAATTTAAATAACTCATAAGTTATTCCTTTTTCTCTTTTACTCATTTATCTCAATTCATTCATTCTATTGCTTATTAATCATTTAACTTTCTTAAAATTATTCCTTTTTTTCTATTCAAAAAAATTGAAAACTTTAAAAATTTAATTATTACTAATAATTTAACTTTAATGTTGAAAAAAAAGAAAATTTCTTAAAATTAAAGAAAAAAAAAAAAATTGTCTTTTTTTTTTTTCTAAATTATTTGATAATGATAAAATTTGCATAAAATTTGCATAGCACATAAGTAATTCCCCTTTTCTTTTGCTTATTTATCTCAATCCCTTCCCCTTCCCTTCCCCTTTCCTTTCATTTCATTTCATTCATTTCATTTGATTCATTTCATTTTATTCATTACTTTTCAGGATGTTGCAATAAAATACATATGCCCGTATATAACGGAAGAAAAGAAGAAAGAACAAAGAAGAGAGAGAGAGAGGGAGAGGGAGGGAGAGAGAGAGGAATTGTCGGTGCTTTCCTTTTTACCTTTATTTCTTCTATTCAAGCAACATAGCAAATTTAATAGATAACGTATCGCACAAACATCACACCAAAGAGGAGAAAGGGAAGATGATACGATGATTGAATGAATGAATGAATGAATGATTGAATGAATGAATGAATGAATGAATGAAAGAATGAATGATTGAATGATTGAATGAATGAATGATTGAATGAATGAGTGAATGAATGATTGAATGATTGAATGATTGAATGAATGAATGAATGAATGAATGATTGAATGAATGAATGATTGAATGAATGAATGAATGAATGAATGATTGAATGAATGAATGAATGAATGAATGAATGAATGATTGAATGAATGAATGAATGAATGAATGAGAATGAATGAATGAACGATTGAATGAATGAATGAATGAATGAATGAACGATTGAATGAATGAATGAATGAATGAATGAATGAGAATGAATGAATGAATGAATGAATGAATGAATGAATGAATGAATGAATGAATGAATGAATGAATGAATGAATGAATGAATGAATGAATGATTGATTGATTGATTGAATGAATGAATGATTGAATGAATGAATGGTGAATGGAGCACCGAATTATGATCGAGTTGTTGATTGAATTGAATTGAACTGAATTTGCAATAAATTGTTCTTCTATCTCTTTCGCATCTAAACAATCCCACTAACTGTTGAATATTATTGTTATATTATTATTATTATTATTACTGTTATTATTACTATTATTATTATTATCATATTATTATTACTGTTATTATTACTATTATTATTATCATTATTACTGTTATTATTGCTATTATTGTTATTATTAAATAATATCATTAGATAATTGTTAAATGTGTTTAAATCCCTTTTTTTTTTCATGAAAATTATAATTCAATTTCATTATTTCAAACTAAAATTATTAGTGATATTGTTAAATTGATCAATAAAACTAGTAGCAACAACAAACTCTTTTCCAAATTTTCATATATTTTCAATTATTTATGATTTATGATGAAAATTATGTAAATTTCAAATTTACCTCAAAGCATCTAAATGGGTTGAAAAAAATTTATATATAAATAAATGAAATATGTCAAAAGTATTTCGGTGCAAGAGAGGATAAATATTGAGAGGGGGAGAGAGAGAGAGAGAGAGAGAAGCTGTTATTATTGGAAGTAAGTTATATTTTTCTTATAAGCAAGCTAGGTTAACTTTTTTTTTTTTAAATATTTTTTAGAAATTAGTTTAACTTTTTAAACTAACTACACGATCAGTTATCTTTCGGTTGTACATATTTGATTAAATCGTAAGTATTGAGCTAAACTTATAAAAACTAATGCTAATAATAATAAGGTAATAAAGACATTGTTATATTACTCAAAAACTTGTTATCATCTTCAAATTTTTTTCAAGTTTTTGTAAATATTTTAAATCAAATATTAATTTTCAGCATGAAATTATAGAGATAACAAAATGTCGAGAGCTTATTGTATTATAATTAATCATTCTTTCATTGATATCTTCCGGCATATGAAACTAATTTATGCAAGCATCTGTTTATGTATAGACAGATGTATTTATTAAGATGCAACAATTGATGGAATATAAATTTATGAAATTCACTTTCTTCTCGAAGATTAATCTATCATTTTTACATAATTTGTAAATTCTATCAATTCTTTTTCTTTCTAATACAGTTTCTTCACCATTACATTTAATGAAACTTTTATCAATTAATAATATATTAGCTATGAGAGAGAGAGAGAGGGAGATGATATTAGGATTATTTGAATTAGATTAAAATACTTTAAATAATTATTCATAATCCTATGGGAAAAAAAAAATTCATTTTAATGACAAAAATATTTCTGTCTTATAGTCAATTTGGAACATATAATTATTGATAAGAGATTCATTTTGTAAATATCAAATAAAAAAAATACAACTTTTTTTTCATTGGTCAAAAAGAAAAAGCTAAAAATGTTTGATCATTTTCATTTTGTAAAATTTAGCTATTAAATTAAAAATGGTATTAATGAAAAAAAATAGTCTTACTTTCACTTGACTTTCGCTCATGCTTAGCTCTTGAGCAAGTTGAGCTCGATCCGATCCGGCTAAATATTTCGTTTGCTCGAATTTCTTCTCTAGCATGAAAATCTTAAAAAAAAAATAAATAAATAATTAAATAATTAAATAAATAACAAAATAAATTAGCATGGAGTATAATCAAGCACTGTGAATTATATGCAAAAGCTTAGACTAATTATCTGATATACCTGAATGAATTAATGAAAGAATGAGACTAAACAAGGAAATAGAAAATGAAATTTTTGGAATTTATAAGAAGTATTTACGAGAGTAAAAATCAACATCGATCATTTACAATGATTTAAAAATTTTAAATGATTTAAAAAGTTATCATAAAAATATGAAAGAACTCACTTGATGACCAGTAAATGTAGGCCTTGATTGTTTCTTATTTAATGATAATGAATTTGGTGATAAACACATGGAATTTGATACCGAAGTTGCTGGCAAACGAACAACATCGGATGCTGTAGAGCTGTTTGATGTTGTTGGAAGTTGAAAGAGGCCAAATGGACCTGGCCTAGTTACTGAAATTATTGAAAAATATGTTGGATTTAAGTTTGAAGTAATTTTACAATATTGTAAAACAATGTTGAAAAAAAAACAAATTAAAATTATATAGAATTTATATGAAATTTAAATAAACAAATGAAAAGTTTTCTAAAATATACTTTTCAATTATAGTTATAAATAAATTAAGATAACTGAATTGAAATTTTATAGATTCAAATTTGACTTTTTTATATGCCAAGAATTGGATATTGTAAATTTTATTTTATTTATTTATAACTATAATTGTTTTTTATTAGTTTATTCACTTGTTGTTATTTTCAAATAATTTACATATAAATATATTAATATATATATATAAAATTGTTAATTTTTGTAATATATAATTGGAAGTTAATTAATTTTGTTTTTTTTTTATCAAAATAATTTGTTGCGCTATTAAATGTGAAATTTGATGCTTTGTTTAAATGATATACGACAACATTTGATGACATATTGTGTGGAATGCTTTGATTGAGCCGAAAAATCATGCAATTAATTAATCTATTTTTAAATGAAGCAAATTACTCAATCCATAATGATAAAATATTTTGCGTTTGAATGATTGATTGATTAATTAATTGTTCCAAACAACAAAATTAATTGCAAATGAGTTATTTGCAAAATTTCTTGCTTTAATTTAAAAATAAACTTTAAAATTTATCACAAATTTAGCAAACATATGTTGCATTTCCCTCAAAATCATTTAAATAATTATCTTCGATGAAATATGAGAATACAAAAGAGAAAGAATGCGCAATATTGCCATTATTTCCATTCCCTATTATCCATTAAAATATTCTTAAATCTAAAAGACACCGCACGACGAATAGTCATAAGTCTGAAAGTCTGATCAAATAAAAATAGCATTCAAAAATGTGCAATAAAAATTATTTGCATCAATTATTTCTTTGCTTTTTGTAATTATTATGTGAATTCCGGATAATCAACAACCATTTACTTTTCTTATCCGGTTTATTTACTCATTTATACAGCAATAATTTAATATTTTACTTTTATCACATGTTAAATTAATCTCATCTTCAATCATTCGAATATGTTTATACTATATGCTATGCTAACTGATTTACATATTGATCAAACGATTTACTAATCTAATATATTTTCCGTTTTCACTAATAAAATCAAATTAAATTTAAAATGAATTTAAATTCGTTTTAAATTTTAATTTTAACATTTTAAATGTTAATGTTAATTACAATCGACATCAATTTTCCTCCTTGAACAAATTAAATAATCCAATTTTATGTACGGGAAAGAAACGATTAGCAGGTTGTTTTTGTTAAAATAAATTTAAATTTCTGGAAGGGTACTGAAGATGACATAAATGTTAAATCGAAAAAATAATGAGAAATATGTGTAAATGAAATGAAATGCAATTAAATTATGAATGAGAATAATTTTATTTACTTACTTACAATCATGTTTTTGACAGCTATTTTCTTTTCCTAATTAATTGAGAACGATTAATAAAAACAACATTTTTTTTTTTTAAATCATTATATCATATTACTAAATTTTTTTTTTCAAAAAAAAAAAAAAAGAAACGAAAAGATTTAAAATAATTAACTTTTAGCTATAAATTATTGATGAAATCATTGAAATAATTTGAAAAGCCTTTCATTACACAGTACTGTAACATATTATTAATATTTTGCTCTTTTTCTTTCTTTTTTTTTTTTTCTGTAAAAATTTTTATCAAAAATTTTCCATTGTTTTTTTTTTTTTAATTTTTGATTTATTTTAAAAGATCAAAAATTAAAAAGTAATATTTTGCTGAAAATATTTGTAAATTATTCAATACAGCTAACTAATTTTTTTTTTTTTTTTAATGGTCACAATTTTTGACCATTATAAATTCCCTTTTCTACTTCAATCTGGGAATTGTATATATATATGGAAATAAAAATTGAATGCCAATGTCATTTTTGTGATCAATTTTGCATGAAATCATTTCGATTATGCCATAAAAGAAAGCAGAAAAAAGTTACACAGGTTGAAGTTACCCGCGGGTTGTCTAAGAGAAAGTCCCCTGCTGCTTTTGCCCTCTATTACTACTACTATTGCATCCATTAATTCTACATCATATCAAACATCATTAGATTTGTAAACGATCAATTTGCTCAAAAATCAAAAATCAAGCCCGCCATCTTTCAAGTTGATTTTTGAAAACTAAAATTAATAATATCACCTAGCTTCGCTTATCAGCTAAATTAATTTAATCAATAGTTTAATTATAACTTATTACTAATTACTAATAGTAATATTAATTTTTTCTTTTGGACTTCTTTTTTTTTTCAGAAACTTTTATTTCCTTATATTTTCTAAATATTTTATAATTAATGTTTTCAAAATGCAAAAATTAAAAAACAAGAATTATATGGAAAAAAAAGAATGATCATTAAAATATTTTCCCTGACAAATGACGAAAGCATATTTCATTTTTTTTTTTAAAAAAAAAAAAAAGATATACAGAATTTATTAGATTGCTAAATTATTTTAGTTTTGAAAGCTTCAATTACAGAATATTGATGTGCACATTAAGGATGTAATATTTATAATTGCTGAGAAAAGTTCCGGAAATTGCCACCTTATAGAGAAAGCAGTAAATCATCATTATATATGCACAAAAATAGTCAATTTTAATTAATTTTTAAACTTCAAGAGCAAAGACTCTTTTTTTTTAAATATATTTATTTTGTCTATCACTAATAGTATTTCAAGACAAACATTATAATAAATGGATGAATTAAAAAAAAAAAAAAATGAAAGCACAGTAGCGAAATAAAAAAAAAGAATTAAATATCTAAATTTAAAATTTAAAATAATTTTTTATATTAAATTTTGAAACGAATCTTACCAATCGATAAGTTTTTTTTTTCTTTTTTCTTTTCAAAATTAAAATAATTTCTGGATGGAATATTTTTCATATGTGTGTGTGTGTTTTTTTTTTTCTTTCATCCACTTAAAGCTAAAATGTAATATTGAATTTAAAAATGTGGAATTAGGCCAACCAATAATCATATATCAAATTATAATTTATCGAATATTCTCACCACAGATCTGATTGATATGCTTTTTTTTTTCTTTTAAGTATTGTCCATCAGATGAGCCCATTAGATGATATTGAAATATTAAAAGTAATCATTCCATCTACAATTTATTGCATCCATAAGAATTATTATCATTTCATAAAAATTTTTCATAATAAACTCGTTTTCCTTTTTTTTTTCTTTTTTACAGACTTTTTTAAAAGTTAACAGTGAAATTATAATCAGTTAGTGGTTGTTAACGGTAATTTGTTGATTTGCAATAAGTCAATGAGCAATTGTAAACGGACGTAAATGATTTTCCCGCATTTGTCCTACCCTATTCTTACCCTTACCCCTACTCTACCCTACCCTTTGCTCTGCTCTGTCTTTGTCCTACCCTACCCTACCCTACCCTACCCTATCTATCTTTCATCTTCTTAACGCATCTTTTCTTCTCCTTCGCTTTTTATTAAAAAAAAAAAAATTTTCACAATTTATCGTTAAATATTTCTTTCCCATCAGATAGATATATTGAAAAGAGTGTTGAAAGAAAGTGAAAAATTAATAATATATGCTTTGCAAGCGAAAAAAAAAGTGAAAAGGTGAGGAATGTAAATAGCACATACGTTACGTCATATCACGTCACGTCATATCACGTAATATTACGCTATATCATTCCCTCTTACACTAACTTTAATAACATTTCTACAATTTTATAAAAGTATCATCATCTGTTGTTACCAAAAATCTTATTGGGTCGACGAACAGACTCCATCTAAAAACATAACGAAATATCACACTCATACAAAAGAGAGAGAGAGAGGGAGAGAGGAAGAGAGAGAGAGAAGAATTACTGCAAGAAAGAGAGAAGAGAAAAGAAGAGAGAACAAACATACATACATAAAATATTTGATCAAAGTTTTCGGTGTACTGTATTTCAGTTAGCACTTGCATTCTGTAATGCTTTATAGGAATGATTGCTTATGAAAAAATTTAAATGAAATGAAAAGCGAACATCTCATTAAGTTAATTAAGTTAATCATTAACTTAATGAGATAATAATTGAAAGAGAAAAGGTATAAAAGTTAGGTAATAATAATAGGTAAATTAATTCATTATTGAATAGAAAAATTATCATCTGAAATAGATGCAAATTTGATACATTTTGAAATTTTAACTTTGTTAATGAAATTATGCTTATAAGTAAATGTTTTGCAAAAATTTTCTCGTTTAACTTTTATGTACCTCAACGATTTCTTTGTATTTATCTACATTTTCAACACTTAGAAATATATTTAAAAACTTAAAAAATTTTTTGAAATTTTATCAAATTTTTTTTTATCAAAAGAAAAAAAACCCTTCTTTTTTTTTTCTAAGATACATTTAATATTGAATTATTGAACTATTTTAATTGTATCTTTTGCTAAAATTTAGCTTATAAACTGGGTTATACGTTTGTTTTACTACAGCCATTAATTTAAATATATGACAAGATATAATTACTTCTAATTATCTCCACACATAAATTTTAGCTTCGCAGATCATTTACATCACTTTATTTAGCATATATTTGACATTTTTTTTTTCTCTTCTCATTCTATCCTAATTATTAGAAAATTATTCAATTTTAAAAAAGAGGCACAATGAATTTGCAAAATAATTACTACGCATATTGGCTAATTAATGAAGAAAGACAATTAGAATATATCAATTTTAGCAAATTAATTTTTAATGAATAATTTAGTAATGCTCATTCATCTATTTACAGCAAATATAAACATACCAAATTAACATATTTAATAATTTGATATATGTATCTACTCATCAAACTTAGTCATTCAGTTAGAAACATCTGCTGTCATCCTTTAACGATTCCATCATCATCATTCAAATCCTCTCTCACATTTCCTTTTTCTTCTCTCTCTCTCTCTCTCATCTTTTATAAATTAAATTAAAAAGGTTTATATTCAGAAGAAAATTTTCTCTTAAATATTCAGATTTTTAACTCTTCAAAAAAATGCTAATGAGCGATTAGGAAATCGATTAAATTGAAAACTTGCTGAGCACTAATCAAACTTTCAAACAGTTTAATTGCTAACACTTTCAAATCACGAATCAATTTCAAAATGCTAAATTTTGAAGAAAAATTGCGATAAGATTCTGAAGATGAAAAATTCATTTCGAAGAACATTTGTTTTGAAAAAAAAATGACTAAGATATATAAGGGATTGAAAAGTTGCAGAAGTGGTTACTATTGAAATTTACTATATAACTTATTTAAGATCCAGAAGAAAAAATGCAGATAAAAATGATAAATGTACCAGTATCGGATGGTGCTACCATGATATGCAGGGGATGGTGATGCGGTATCACTGGTGCAGCAGCTGTCATCGATGTACCAAGAATATATGATAAATAGGCGTTCTGAAATTAGTTTAATTTAAACAATTTAAACTAATTAAATACAGCATAAAATGAAGGATGGGAATTTTTGTTATAAATTGTCAAATTAATAATTTCAAATATATAAAATTAATTAATTTCATAAAGGATAATATAATACTATAACACTGTAACCTCAAAAATATACATGAAATAAAAAGAAATTGTTATTATTTATTAACTTGAATCTGTTGAACTTGTGATAAATCTTGTCCATCAGCGCCAACAGCAGCAGCGGCAATAGCATTAGCAAATGAATTTGAATCTATTAATGAATTAGCTGCATGAGGAATTGTAAAAGCTGATGGAGCTGCGAAAAAATGTGGCCAAGTGACAGTACGTCCAAATTCAGCCAAATCCGTACATCTAAATTAGGTGTGAATGGAGAAAAAAAAAAAAACTACTGAGGAAGTCATTTTCAAATGTTTTCAGAGCAATATTACTTTAACTTTTGTTTTTATTTATTTATTTATTTATTTATTTTTTTGGTGGTAAAAGTTTTTGCTTTAGTGAAAGAGAAGAATTTTTAGTTAATTTTAATTTGATCAAACTAACCGACTGCCATCATCATCAGTGGAATGACAGCGACCAATTGCTCCATTATCATCATCACTTGCTGATGAACTGCTGCAAATGAAAAACGATATCTAATTGAATTATTATCATTTGTCAAATTTATAAATTTCTGGTTAAAAAAAAAAGGAAGAAAAAAACCTAAAATAAACAGCTAATATTTATCAAAATGATTAAAAATCAATACTGTAATAAAAATAAATATAATTTAACTAATCTAAAATAATTTCAAACCTGGCACGACTGCTACTTGGTTCTTTCTTTTCCAACAATTTCGTTATACTATAAGCATTATTTTTATTTTTGATACTGGTAGTAGTGCTATTAGTTTTATCCTGATTGCTTGTACTTCGAAATCGTTTCATTTCACAAACTTCTTCCGATTGTTTATTTTCTGGACTGGATGGTGATGTTGATTTACGTTGACGAGTATGTTGCACTGTTGCTAATACTGATGAAGTTGATGATGATGCCGATGATGATGATGATGATAATGATGATGATGAACCCTAAAAAAATTTTAAATTTGAAACAAATTACGGATAATATTGAATTCTTTAAAATTTTACTTATCAAAAATAAAACATATTAAATTAAATTAAATTAGTTTTACAAAAAAGGAAAAAAAAAATTGTTATAATGAATTATTATGTTTTATCATGATAATAAAATTGATGATAAATTAAATTTTAAAATAATTACCAATGTTTTGGTTGCAACAACCGAACTTGTAGCATCCGGAAAAAATGAATTCATTGAATGATACTTGATGAAATATACTGAAAAAGGCAAGCAAGCGATTACTGTAGAGAAATTGTAAAGAAATATAATGTTAAACGTTCGTGATGGTAAACTATTGAAAACCTAATTAGAATCATAGATCACTAAATTACCGGAAAAGAGAAAGGGAGAGAGAGAGAGAAACTGTCAAATCGATTTTATTTCAGTAAGTCTCAAAATTAAACATAATTTAAAAATTTCAAACAGGAATAAGAAATTAAAGTTTAATAATTAAACATAAACATTATTGATGAAGATGTCTAGTAGTTACATTTTAAATAGATAAATTTCAAATTCTTAAAAGCTACAGTACAGCTGATTTTAATAGGAGAGAATGCTGAAATAGTAATTAAAATTTTAAAAAAATATGATTTGAATAAATTTTTTTCTTTTTTTTTTTAATCTCGTAGCTTTCTTTTTTCTTTAGCTTTAATTTTTATAAAACTATCAGCATTTCAAGAAGAATTAAAGAAATCGTTTGGGAAATTTAATATACTTTTTTGGAATCTTACAGTTCATAAATCACTACTGTAAATGATTTCTTCATAAAAATTATTTCATAAATTCAAATCCCTCATTTCTAGGATTTTAAATTAATGAAGAGTAGTATGAAATCATATTTTTTTGTAGTTTTTTCAAATATATAAAAAATTTTTGCAAGTGATAATTTCAAATTAGCAAAAATATCCGTAGGAGATGGAACAGTTTATTAAATTAATCAAAAGTGATAACAAAATTTCTCGAAGAGTAAGTATCGATGAGAAAATTGTTCATTCATTTCCTATAATAAAAAGAAAAAAGAAAGAAACATGAAAATTTTGTCATATATTTAATTATTAATAAGAATTTACCTTACTTTAAGTATGAATTGAATATAAAATATTATTATAATAATAGAAGATGAATTAAATAATGAGACTAAAAATTTGAGTAAATGTTAAAATAACAATTAAGATGAAAACTGAGAATAATAATATATTTAAGAAATACTATATAGTATTATCAAGAAATATTATCATTGAAAAATATCTGAAATATTCTCATTTCAAATTTAATTTTATTGAAATGCTAAAAATATATCAAATAAATTTCACAAAATTTATTCTTTATCATTTCAAATCATTTTAACAATATCAATGAATCGAATACAGATGAGATCAACAATAATACTTATCTAACATTAACAGTTATTCATTTTGCAATAATTATTTTCATCTGTTTCAAAAAATAAAAATTAACAAAATAACATTTGAATGTAATAATAAGAGTAATTACAATTCAAAACTTTTCCATATTACTTACTTTACTTACTTTACTTTACTTTTCTTCCATCTTACTTTACCTTACTTTACTTACTTTACTTTTCCTCCATCTTACTTTACTTTACCTTACTTTACTTTTCTTCCATCTTACTTTTTACTTTACTTACTTTACTTTCCTCTATCTTACTTTATTTTACTTTACTTACTTTACTTTTCTTCCATTTTACTTTATTTTACTTTACTTACTTTACTTTTCCTCCATCTTACTTTACTTTACTTTCTTACTTCTTCCATCTTACTTTTACTTTACTTACTTCCATCTTACTTTTACTTACCTTTACTTTACTTTTTTTCTTCATCTTACTCTACTTTCTAAAAAAAAAAAAATTAGTTTCTATGAGCAAATATAAATTCAATGAATTGCTACATATTTTTCATCATGCAAAATGGGCGTTACTTTTTGATGAAGTAGAGAAAAAAATAATGGTAATTCTTCATCAATAAATGACTTTTAAAAATGTATGATTACTCTCGAAAATGTATCATTTTTTATCGATTGAATATTTGAATGAGCAAAATGAATTTTTCAAAACAAAAGAAAACAAAAAATTCAAAATTTCACCAAATAATATTTCAAATCGAAAAAAAAATTTGATTTTAATCATAAAAAAAAGAAAAAATTGAAAAGAAAAAGTTTAAATTTTTAATTTAATAGTTTCAAAAAAAAAAAAAAAAAAAAGAAAAATAATATTAAAGATTGGACAAAGAAGTGATAAATTCACCAAATAATATTTCTTTCAAATCGAAAAAAAAATTTGATTTTAATGATAAAAAAAAAAATTGAAAAGAAAAAATTTTAATTTCTAATTTAATAGTTTCAAAAATAAAAACAAAAACAAAAGAAAAATAATATTAAAGATTGAACAAAGAAGTGATAAATAGTAGTAATGATTGGCTTTATTTTTTATTTGTAATGGACATTTTTTTCTCACATTTTAGCTAAAAATAAAAAAAAAAAAAAAAGATGGCATAGTCTTTTATTAAATAAATATTATTTTCTCATTGATACCAAAAAAAAAGGAAAAAAAAAGATAAACAAATTTTTTATTAGTAAGCCTAAATCAAAATTTATTCATCCATTATCATTTTTCACCTGTAAGAAATCATAAAATAATGCAATTTAATGCTTATTGCAATATGACAATTTATTTTATTAAAATTTCACATCAAAAAATAGCCATTAAAATATGCCAAGAGAAAAAGAAGCTTAGATTTTTAAAAGTAATTGCTTAATGGATTCAAATTGACTAGGTGATAAACAGAATAAGCAGGTAAAGGAAGATAAGGAAAGGGAGAGAGAGAGAGAGGAGAGAGAGAGAAAAATAGAGAGAGGGATGATAAGTGCAACATTGAATAGATCAAATCTAATTGAATAAATTTATATATTTTATTAGGTAACAAAGAAAAGAATGATGAAAACGAAAAACGTTTGATGGAAAAATAGTGAATGAAAAGCTTTATTATTATGGTAGGTAGTTATTGCTTTGTGTTAAATGAAAACACGAAGAAAGCAAAGCAATGAAAAAGAAAGGGAAAAAGATGGAAGAGAAAAATTAGAAGGGAAATGTATATTTCTTAAAAAAAAAAAAAAAAAGAAACGAAGACATTCTTATCAACAATTACTTTGTAAGTGATTTCTTTTTTTTTTTAAGATTTACTTTATTTTTTTCCAAACTAATTGTTTAATTATTTTTTTATTAATTTTAAACAGTAAAATAATATGTATGCATTTTAATTGCTTTTTTTTTTGTTTTTGTTTTCTTCTCTTTTTATGAAGTGTTTCTTGTGAAATATTTGTTTATCTAAATTTATACTTCTTTATATCTAATCTTTTCTAATTATAATATGAGCATATTTTGAATATTTAAAATGATTTGAAAAATAAAAATGAATTTAATAAAATGAAAGAAAAGTATCAATTTAATGTAAATATTCAAATTAGACAGAAATGATTGTATAATATAAATTGATAGATGAAATTTGCATATGATCGAATATGCATTATAAAATTAACTGTGTCCACTTCTCTAATTGTCAACACATCTATCATTTTCAATGAATTAAATTTAGTTATAAGGAAAAAAGAGAGATAATTAAAAGATAAGATCACAAATAATTTAAATAATAGATTTTTGTCACACATTTTGTCACATTTTTAGCAGTACTGTAATCAGTATACTGATATTTCAGATTAATTAATCACTATAATCCTAATATTTTCTTAGAAAAGAAAGAATAAAAAAAAAAACAAAAACACATATAATACTTTTATTGAAGAAAAACCTAGTAGTATATTTACAAGGAACAAATTTCGCCCATTAAATACTTTATCCTTAATTAATAAATTCAATGCAATATTTTGAAATTTAATGCAAAATCAATTTATTCAATATTTTGAGTAAACATAAAATCAATTTTTAGTGAAAAATAGTATAAATGTTAATTTTAAAAATAACATTTTTCAATTTCCTCCTAGTGATGGCTGTATAATTTGACTTGAAAATGGTTCAATTTTGAATAAAAGCATGAAAAAAAATTTGAGAAATTTTATTAAACAAACAAACAAACAAATAGAAATGACAACAAAAATTTGCTTATCAATGTAAGCTATCTTTTGCCGGAAAGGAAAAAAAAAAAAAAAAGATGAAAAAGACCGGATTAAATTCAACTGATACATTATGCAGTAGAGCAAAGTATTAATCAAATAAGCAACTCAGATTTTTCGGATTAATTTTTTCCAACAAAAGGAATTTTTGAAAAAGGATAATTATATTTCGAGCTATATTGCTAAGTGGATTATTATCTCTGTATGTGTGTATGTATGTATGTGAATGTTTGTATGTTTGTGTATGTATGTATGTGAATGTTTGTATGTTTGTGTATGTATGTATGTGAATGTTTAGTATGTTTGTGTATGTATGTATGTGAATGTTTGTATGTTTTTGTATGTATGTGTATGTCATTCTACATACATTGATGAAATGATGGAACAAAATAAACTGTGAACAAATCAACTGGACAGCAAAATATAATCATTGTTGACAGTATGAACGATCGGCAAATCATCGTATTAAAAAATTTCATTTGTGTTAAAATTTTATGATTGGAAAAATTTAATTCCTTTTGCATCTTTTCGTCCCCCTCTCCTGTCCCCCTCTCCTGTCCCCCTCTCCTATCCCCCTCTCCTGTCCCCTCTACTCCCTCCCCCTTTCGCTCAGTTATTTGATGGAACTGGTCAAAATTGCACAGCATGCCAATAACAGCGCAGATAGCAATTAAAAATAAAAAAAAACACTAATCGAATTCTTTTAACCTAAAATCAATTTATTTTTTATTTTTAGTATTTTTGATAATATTAATGATTGCTTTTATTATCACTATTATTAGTATTATTATGATTATAATTATTTCTATACAATATTGTATTATTGAAAGGAAAGAATTTGCTTTTTTTAATTTAAAAGTTGATTAAATGCCATTATTGTTAACTTTTATAGAAATCAATTTTTGACATCAAAAATAATTTGTGATGAAAATTATATTATTGCACAGATGGAAAAAGTGCAAATTATTGATTCTTCGTATACTGTTTACTAAGGCTTATGTCCTACTGAAATTAATCAGTAATCTATGATAAAAATGATTATAGCATTTTAAATAATTTAATTATGCAAAAAAAAAATTACTTTTGTCAAAATTTACTTTAAAAATTTTTAAGTATAACTCAATATGAAATAAGCAATATAGCTGGTGATAAGAAAATTTTTGACAGGAAAAAAAAGAAAGAACACTGATAAAATGATAATAAGCTTTGAAGTACAATTAAACAATTATTGATGAAATATTTTAGCTTGCATATTTTCAGCATTACAATTTTATCACTACTTTACAATATCTCATCAGTAAATTTTATCATTTGACAAAAAGTTTGAGAATGATAAGGTGGAAATCATTTTGGAAAACATACATTTTATCACTACTTTACTATATCTCATCAGTAAATTTTATCATTTGACAAAAAGTTTGAGAATGATAAGGTGGAAATCATTTTGGAAAACATACATTTTATCACTACTTTACAATATCTCATCAGTAAATTTTATCATTTGACAAGAAGTTTGAGAATGATAAGATGAAAATTTGTGGAAATCATTTTGGAAAATGTACCATTTTAGCAAACGTCACCATCACAAATAGCAGCACCATTCATACAATTTGATGAGAATCGATTCCTAATGCAAATAATAATCGAAATATAACAGAATCGAATCTTCTACGACTTTTCAACAGGAGAAAGGGCACTGTTTACATATCATAACTTTAGTTTATCATATCAAATTTTTCTTCCTTCAACTACAACATAACCTTTTCTTTTCCTATCACTTAGGAAATGCTTCATTTTAATTGCATTTATTTTATCAATTCATTCAACAAAATTAAAAAAAAAAATTTTTCTTTTTTTCTAAAATACTAGGATGAATAGCTTTTGAATATTTGATACTAATGAAAATAGAGAATATGATGGAATGTAGAAAGTTAACTTTTTTTTTTCGTCGTAAAGATTAAATGAATTAAAGCAACGTAACAATTAAATAAGAAATAAATTTGACAGATCATTTTCAATTCCTTTTTTAGAATATTCTTAATTAACCTTTATATTATAGCCAAAAGATACAAGTACTGACTGTAAGCCTAGATAAACTTAAAAAAATTAAATGATGAAAAATTATTACGATCTTGCTATATTAATTACTTTTAACTGATAACTTTTTTTAAGCACTTGTACGAAATTCTAGGCATAACCAATTATATTATCTTTCTTAGATAAATTCTAATACTAAAATAACTTTTAGATATGAAATATACCAAAATAAAGGAAGGAAGTCAAAATGAGATAAATGATAGTATTGATCAGTTACAGCGAATTAAAAGTATAGCAGATTTTGTTAAAAAAGAATCACAAAATAACCAATCAATCAATCGATCAATCAATCAATCAATCGATCAGTCATCAACCGTTTATTAAATATATCAAAAAAGAGCTCATCTTGAAATGGTGTAAAATTTTCAGATTGAATGTAAAATATGACATATTGAATTGAACCAGATAGGTTGACACGGACGATGACAATAATAATATTAATATCAGTTGATTGTCACACCCTTATTGTTATTATTGTTGCTATTATTGTTATTGTTGTTGTTGTTGTTGTTGTTGATGATAATGATAATGATAAGATTGATAGCGATGTCTGAAGAAGAAAGTATGCATCAACTTAGCACCACATAAAGGTGGAGCTTACTTTTTTCAGTGGAACCAATGAAAATGCTAAGCTTGTTGCATCACCGCTTTGCTCTCGATACCACCTTTCGAGAATCTGTATCTCTCTCTCTCTCTCTCTCTCTCTCTCTTTTTATTAACAATAAGCACAGAATAAAAGCTAAGCTATTGAATAATTTTTGATTTAAATTTCAAAAATCTTTGATAATCAGTCATAAAATTGAAGAAATTCCAAAAATAGTTTTATGAAATAAAAAATAAATTTCAAAAATTTTTAAAGACGATAAAATTTCACTTAATTTTTCATAAAGAAAAAAAAAGGGTAAAATCAATAATTCAGGAAAAAGATTTTTTTATCCGAATGAAGTAAGGAGAATAATGAGAAAACTTGCATAAACATTTTCTTCTTTACTGTTATTTTACCCGCAACAATTAATTCTACCCATAAATTTTAGTTTATAGGTATAAAGATTACATCTTCTCATCTTGAAATGGTGTAAAATTTTCAGATCATTTCTCACTCTACAATGTGCATAATAGTTTAATTTAATCTTTTTGTGAGCAAATTAGCTGCACTATTTAATTTTCTGTCTATTTCGTAGGCTTTTAATTACTTAAATAATTACTAATTTAGAAAAAGTAAAAAAATATTATAGGGAAAATTCCAATTATCAATAATTGCCAAAAGTATGATCTTAATAAATATATCAATTTTATTATTTTCACCTCAACTTTTGGTAAAATATTTTTCCGAATTGAACCTCCGAATTATAACAAGATTAAAATGATAATTAATTTAAATGAAAAGAAATTTAAAAAAAAAAATTTTTTTTTCAATTCATTCCATAATTTTTGTTTAAAATATACAAAAAAAATTCAGTATTATGTTGATAGATTTGATAGATTGTTACGAAGTAATATGAAAGAAATGTTTGATTATTATTTTATCAATTTAAATTATTTTGCCAAAATTGAATCTAAACTTACAGCAAAATTCAAAATGACATGGAAATTTAAAAAAAAAAAGGAGGAAATTTCAATTTATTTTATAATTGCCAATAAGATTAACGCAGAAAACATAATCTAAGTTATAATTATCAGTATATTTTCTAATGATTACATATTTTTGTTGTAATTAGTGAAATTCATTAAGAAAGTGTAACAATATCGCTGCTATTAAAAGTATGAAGTGATGATTTTAGCTAATTTAAATTAAAATTAAGCTAGCTAAACAGATTTGAAATTTAAATTCAATTATTACTCATCATTTTCAATTCTAATCAAATCACTTTTTTATGCACAAAATTTAGGAAAAAAAGAATTTAATTTCCTTGATTAAAAATTTTTTCTCATTCGTTTTAAAATGCAAATTTTACAAAGTCAAGAAAAATCAATTGAATTTCTTAGATATAAGGGAAAAAAAAAAACAATTATACAACAATATCTCTGTATTTATTGCTGTAAAAAAATAATGATAATCACAATGAAACAATGATTTAATGAAAATTCATCACAAAATTTATTTCATTGTCAAGCTAATCTATCATGAAATTCAATTGAAATGATAAAATCAAATATCCATAATTTAGTTTTACTTAATGTTATAAAGATGCTATTCATTGTACTAAAAGAAATAGGATTAAAACATAGAAATGAATTGTAAACAAATTGGAAAAGAGCTGTAAATAACAAATAATTGTCGGCTAAGTACAATTTGTTGATAATTACGACAACTGCTCTTGAATTTATTGAAGAAATTTAAAATATTTTTGAAAAACTGCAACCATATTTTATCTATCAATGTTTAATTATTGAAAATCAATTTAATAACTTTTAACTTTTCTTTTTTTTTTTAATTTTTAATACTTAAAAATGTATTACTGGAAAGAAATAACAATAATTAGTTTATGAAAGATGAAAAATAAATATACTTTTAATAACATTTCAAAATATGCATTCTAAAAAAGGATTAATTACAATATCGATAGTTTATTTTGCAATCAAATATTATCTAATGCTTCTTTTTTTTTTTTGTCGTATGATTTTTTTTTTTTTTGGTATTTTATCAAAACTTGTAATTTCATTAATGAAATTTTCGGATACCAAAAAGAAATGTGAACAGAAGAAAAGAATGTTAACTTTTTTTAAAAAAAAAAAATAAAAAATAAACTAATTAATTACATTTGATGAGATTTATTTATTGCTAGCAATAATAAAGCAAAACGAAGGAAGAAGAGGAAGAAACTGAAATTGGAAGGATGGACAATTTAAGGAATGAAAAATTGCATGAAGCTATCTATATTAACTTGGCTATTAACAATAGCGTAATCAACACAAATCAACCAATCAACCATCCAATTGGTACCAATAAACATTTTAGGATGATGATGATGAAAATGATGAAAATGATGAAAAATGAATAAGTTTCATAAATGCAAATCTATGAATGTATGAATACTTTGCATTCAATGATAATTGGATAAAATTTAAATGAACACTAATGAATGAATAAATGAATAATGAGCTATTTCTAATTTAATAATTTAACACTTTAATAATGAATATTTCATTGAAAGGTTGAAATCGATGATATTTTGCTCATTGAAATTGAATAAGATTAATGAATGTGCTTAACTGATAAACTAATCATTAAATTAGCATCATTTAGTAAAATTTAATGTAAATGAGAATATGTTTAAATTTTTCAAATTAAAATCACACAAAACAACAATCAATATGCTATCAAATGTATTGCAACTAATTAAAGTAATTAATTTGCAAAAAAAAAAGGAATTTGATAAAAAAAAAATTTTTGAAATTATTAATGTCTCTATAGCATTACTAATTGTTACAATTATTATAAATGACATTTTCATTTCTTTTTATTTTTATTTGTCAGAAGTTGATTTAATTATTTGTTATGCAAAAATGATGAATTAGGCAAATAAATTGTAAAATCTAACAGGCGGAGTTTACAAGGTTTGCAAAAAGGATAAAAGTGGAATAAAATTGAGGGTAATACTACTACTACTTAATCCTATTCAAACTATTTGGGAATAATAATAATAATAATAGTAGTAATAATGATGCAAAAAGGTTTACCGAACGTACGTACACCTTCACATTCGATTATTTTCATTTACATATTTTATTCATCAATGAACAATTGGAATAAAATAAAAGAAAGGAAAAGAAAAGAAAAAAAACACGATCCTCTGATTTGAATGATAATTACGGATTATCTCTTTGACCTATACATCATTTCTTCATTTTTATTTCATTTTATTTTTTCTAATATCGTATAATATTCAAAGAAAAGAGGAAAAAGTGAGATTAGTTAAGATGAAAAAAAGGTATTATTTATTTTACCGACAAACTAAAAAATAACAATTGCATCAAACAATTACAATATGTAAATCTACTAACGAGTAACATTATGATTTTCTTCTTAAGAAACATCTTATTATTTTTCTTTTTGTTTTTTCTCACTTAACTTTTTTTTTTTTTTTTTGAATGCTATAAATTATCTGAAAAGGTTGTTGAACTGTCAAGTACTTTCTTCTACAAATCTCTTTTTTATCTATCATATATGACTCCTTTTTTTTTTCATTTATTTAATATAGCTTTTTTTTTTTTGTTGTTGTTGTTGTTAATTTTGATAATTATAAAATTAAAAATTAATCATTTTATAAAATGTACAAGATGAATTATGATTTAATTGTTAAATTTAATATTTATATTTTAACAAACAAGCAAACAAAATTAAATTTGATAAAATTAGAAATACAAAAATAAAAAAATAATTTAAATTTAGAAGATATTTGAAAAAGATGAATATAAGCAAATTTATGTTATATGTTAATTCTTTAATAAATCAAATATATCTCTCATAACTGAGAGAGAGAGAGAGAGGGAGAGAGAGGGAAAGAGAGAGTAATAGGTGAAAATTGCAATAACAATTAGGATAACTTTATCGATGGCATATAAATTTTCATGCTGTGCTTCATGCACTACTAATTCAATCAAAATACTTTTTATATCCTACTGTGAAAATATTTGAAGATGTCAACTGTATGCAAATTAAAAATGAAAAATGAAATTATTTATTTCATTTCTGATAAATAACATTTAATTGTTTTCCATTCTTTCTTTCTTTTTTTTTTTTGGTATATAAATTTATAAATTTAATATTAATATATTTTCAATTTAATTTTTTTTTTTGTAAATTATTATCTATCGATCTATCCCTCTTATCTCTCTAATTTTCCTTCATTTATTCATTAAGCTATGTTCACATTTCGGCACATTTTTTTTATTTTGTTAAGGTTAAGCGGTTTTCCCGTCAGAAACAATTCTAATACCAAAATGCTCGTTAACAAAATATTAGTTTTCTTCTTTGCGCTTTTTTTCTCATCTATTATGTCATTCATTTTGGTTTTTTTTTTTATTGCCCCACAAAAAAATAAACAAAAAAAAAAAAAAAGAAAAGAAGCATTTTCGGGATCCTTCTGATGCAATCTAATGCTTTCGTTATTTCATATCAATTAGTGACTTTAAAAGAAAAAAAACGAAACTCCTCTTTCCTTTTCCGTACTTTCCTTTTCCTTACTTTTTTCTAGATGATAAAATATATTAAAAGACCAATGTCACTATAAGCCTATTAAATGTCATAGATTATGTGTCAACAAGATAAGATCAGATTATCTTCATTACATGAAATTAATTTGTGATAATTTTAACAATGATCGATGTAAAATTGAAATTGAAACATGAATCGGAATATAACAATAATGCTAATCAAAATAATATACATAACAAAAGTTATAATAAAGATAAAGTTATAATAATAATAGTTATAATAAAAATAAAGTTATAATAATAAATCAAGATAAAGTTATGATAATAATAATAGTTATAATAAAAATAAAGTTATGGTAATAATAGTTGTAATAAACAAAAGTTATAATAAAGATATGTTAGCGCAAAATCAATGTATGTAAATTCATTTAAAGCATAAATTGAATCTAATAATTCAAACAAAAACAGCTACATGGATAATAAATCAATTTAAAAAAAAAAATGGAATTTAAAAATACTGGAAATGTTAATTTATGCAAAAATGTATATAAATCTGATTAAATAAATCCTTCATTAGCATAATTTCATTTTAAAAAAGTGAAAAAAAAAAACGAAATAATTTAACAATAATAAGTTCATTGTTCAATATAATTGATTTATTATTAAAAATAAAATATTTATAATTGAAAAAAATAAAAAAAAAAACAAAGCAAAATAAAATGAAATAAAAAAAAAATATTTTGTTATATTTCAGCTAAAATGAAATAAAAAATTATTATTATTATTATTATTTCTACACTATGATAATAAATCTTATTTTAAGATTAACAATTGGCTATAAGTTTTGTTATTATATTACTGCAATTCATTAAAGCAGTTGTCATTTATATGTCCTAATCTAATGAGATAACAACTGTTATTAAAAATTAATGTTATTATTATTATTATTATTATTATTATTATTATTATTATTATTGTTATACTAATTATTATTTTCTATTTGTATAAAATTAGTATACTGTGGCAAAAAAAAAAAAAGTATATATTGAATTAACGAACGGAAACGAGTTTAGTTATATTTAATGGTAATGCAATTAGAAAAATTTCAATTTTAACAATAAACGATGATGATGGCACGCGTTTTGCTATGTCCTTGCTGTACTTCCAAGGTGACAAGTTACCGTATCAAATTGGTGACAAAATAAGAAAGAGAAAAAAAAAAACGAAGAAAATCCAAGTTACAGTCGATATTGTGACTATTTATATCTAAACATAAAAATCTTGTCTTAATTAAAAATAATTTCTAGTAAAGATTATTTATATTATTTTCTAGTAAAGATTATTTATATTACTTTTTAGTAAAGATTATTTTTACTACTTTCTAGTAAAGATTATTTATATTACTTTTTAGTAAAGATTATTTATATTACTTTTTAGTAAAGATTATTTATATTACTTTTTAGTAAAGATTATTTATATTACTTTTTAGTAAAGATTATTTATATTACTTTCTAGTAATGATTATTTAGTAAAAATGAAAATTTCATAAATAGAAAAATATTAGTTATATCATATTAGTCATTCATTAATTTTATTTATCTTATCAGTAAGTTATAAAATAAGCTTAAAATAAGCCTAACTTCATTTATGTAAAATATCATCAAAATGCTAAACCTTTATTTCTAATTTTTATGTAATTAAATAATCAATAATTAAATGTGAAAAAAAAAAAAAGAAAAGAAAAGAAAATTGATATTGCTATTATCGGATTAATGAAATTAATGCTATCGGAATGAGATAAAATTATGGCGCAATTAAAGTAGCGGTGAAATGAAGAAGTAAGGAAAGCATTGGAAGTGTAAAGTCACACCTTTACAATGTAACAAGAACAGATATCTAATCGGAATCTGTTGACCGCTGGAAGACATGTAATCAATTAAACCGACAAATGTTAATTAGCCGACTGATATAATCTACTTTTTAATTCCTTTCAGTATAAATAATTTCTATCTTTAAACATACCGTAGTATTAGGTGTAACAAATAATGACAGTAATCCATTACAGTTTCTAAGGATATGAATTTATAGTAAAAAAAATTAAATGGATTGAAAGAGTAAATTATTAATTAGTGATGTAAAACTTACATTAATTTATCCTTTATATAAATAAAAATAAAATAAACTGTTTAATTATATAAGTAATATTTGCTTATAATACATATTAAAATTTAATATTTTAAAGCTCAAGGAAACTAACCAATATCCATATTTAAATGATAGTAATTCATGCAAAACGGACAAGTGATTTCCGGTGGACATTACTTTAGCAATTCGCTCATTTCATTTTTTTTTTTCTATAACAACAAGAAAAAAGAAACAATGAAAAAAAAAAAGGAAATGAAAAAGTTGACATTAGAAACAAGAAGTTGGCATCAACTATTTGTCCGGTTGGACGGACGGAGACAAGGAGAGAAAGTTTATCCTGAAAAAAAAAAATGCGGTATTATATTTGAATGATTTGTTGTACTGATGTGATGGGCACCCGAGCGTGTAATGAGTATTCAGAAAGTGTCCTGCACTGTTCACAACATTACTACTACTATTGCCATTTAAAAGTTATATTCTCACTTTTTTCCCGAAAGATCTTTCCGGTTATAAAATTTCAATAAAACGCTGAAGGTAAACGCTGAAATAGTTCGATGCAATAATAGTAATAATAGGTGTAATAATAATAATAATAACAATAATAAATAATAATAGTATTAATAATTAATAATAACAATAATAATAATTAATAATAATAACAACTTCAATCCTTAATAGACGTAATATCACGCGAATGACGAATAAAGTCCTGATCAGGTATATAAAATTAAAGGTATTGTTCAATTCATCCTATTTAAATATCACCAAAAGACCTGATCAGGTATATAAAATTAAAGGTATTGTTCAATTCATCCTATTTAAATATCACCAAAAGACCTGATCAGGTATATAAAATATTGTTCAATTCATCCTATTTAAATATCACCAAAAGACCTGATCAGGTATATAAAATTAAAAGTATTGTTCAATTCATCCTATTTAAATATCACCAAAAGACCTGATCAGGTATATAAAATTAAAGGTATTGTTCAATTCATCCTATTTAAATATCACCAAAAGACCTGATCAGGTATATAAAATTAAAGGTATTGTTCAATTCATCCTATTTAAATATCACCAAAAGACCTGATCAGGTATATAAAATTAAAGGTATTGTTCAATTCATCCTATTTAAATATCACCAAAAGACTGATCAGGTATATAAAATTAAAGGTATTGTTCAATTCATCCTATTTAAATATCACCAAAAGACCTGATCAGGTATATAAATAAAAGTATTGTTCAATTCATCCTATTTAAATATCACCAAAAGACTGATCAGGTATATAAAATTAAAGGTATTGTTCAATTCATCCTATTTAAATATCACCAAAAGACCTGATCAGGTATATAAAATTAAAGGTATTGTTCAATTCATCCTATTTAAATATCACCAAAAGACCTGATCAGGTATATAAAATTAAAGGTATTGTTCAATTAATCCTATTTAAATATCACCAAAAAACCTGATCAGGTAACATTATAGTACTATGATGAATGTACATATATCAAAAGAGTGATACGTTCTACAGATACTTAGTTACTACTTCCTATTAAAAGAAATGCTCCTAAAAAAAAACAAATTTATAGAATTTTCCTTCTTTCTACTATCTTTAACTCTTCTCACAATTATTTTGATTTAATTAATTTTAAAATAGTATATTCATAATTATCATTTTTGAAAAATAGAAGCCTCTAAGAACAATGAAACGATCGTTAGCAGCACTTTTTCAAAGCACTGTGTTGATTGATTTGAATGGAAACAGAAGAGAGAAAGTTGGTAATGAATCTCTGTAGAGAGAGAGAGAGAGAGAGGGAGAGGGAGAGAGAGAAAACGAATGATTGGAACCCCCCGTTGATGGGAATTTTGATGAAAATGTACTTAGAATTAGCTGTGATCTGTTCTGTTCACCTTACTTTCATCTAATCAATTACTTACCTTTTTTCTTTTAGGTTGTAACTTTTTTATTTCCTCTCTGAACTTATTTAATTTTTAGATTCGGCAAGAAGTATGAAAAAATGAAATATTTGTTAAATTAAATTAGAAATTTACCACTTAGATAGTATTTGTTGACAAATCAAATTATGATAATAAGCAAGTTTAAAAACTTATTGTTTTTTTTTTTTTTTTGAAGTTTTTAGTCCATTTTTTTGTTGTAAAATTCATAAATTCAAATTAACAAACAATTCTAATACTGAACAATTTGTAATTTTTATTTTGATTCAAAATATTATTGTTACAAATAATTTATAAAATTAAAAAAAAAAAAGAACCAATATTCATATAATTAATTCATAATCGAATTTTAATTTATTTGCTAAAACGAATCTATTTGAGGAACAATACTGAAATAGGAGGAAAGTATCTTTCGATAGTTTGTTGCAAAACGAAAACAATTAATTTACAGCCTTTTGTTTGATTTTGTTTAGACCAAAGTTAAGAAATGTCAAATTATAATATCATCAATGAAAAGGATGGTAAAGGTTATTTGTTTATTAGGGAACGGAATTTTTTGGTTTTCAAACAAAAAGCAAAAAATAAAATCAAAAAAAAAAAAAAAGAAGGTGAAGCATCCCGTTACGAATAATAATTGATTAAAAAAAAAAAAAGAGGAATCTAAACAAGGAAAACAATAATGGGTTAAGAGGGGACAAATTTTGATAATGATTCCGAATTGATTCACCTCAAATTTCATTTCATCCTAAGAAATCCTTCTTTTTTTTTTTTACTTTACTTTGTTTTGCTTTTCTAATGAAAGTGTTCCGAAAAGTTTCCGGATCAGAAAACGATATACCATCATCCATCATACAATTGAAAAATATTGGATGTTCAAATTACATTAGCACTTAGTAATTATAAATTATGATAATTAGTGAAACATAATTTCTATGCTGGTTCCGCATCGTATCCGTATCCGTCAGCGGAATTATCCTTTCTTCTTCTTTCTCTTTTTTTTGCAGCTAACAATTGATAGAAATGCATTGTTGAAAGAAATTCATTTTGCAACACAGTAATATTCTGATTTAAAAAAGAATTTTCCTTGACTAATATATTTAAAATTTTTTTTCATCAATCAATCAATCAATCAATCAATCAATATGTGATCTCCCTTCATTGAAAGTGTCATCGACTTGCAATATATCAATCTATTTCTTGTCATCTGTTTATGATTAAATTATTTCGATGGAACATAAGAATACTTTACTTTAAGTGATCCAATAAAAGGATTTACACTTTACAGTATGCGTCACGAAAAAAAAAAGGACATTGATGAATTTGGAATATTTTACGATAGAAATTTTTGTTATTTTAACTGGAAAAATTTTCTTTCCTTCAAATAATTCAGAAGAAAGAAAATTTTGAATTACCCGATGAAAGGCTTAATAAAAGAGTAATGAGCTTTAATTTCTTCTTTTTTGCAATAAATGGAAAAAATGTGTTAGGCTATTTTTAATCAGTTGAAAAGGTGAAAAAAAAAAAAAAAAAAAAATGGTAGTATCAAATTTAAGAAGAGTGCATAGGAAGTAGGACGATATGACTAATAAAACTGTCTGAAATTTAATTTTCTTTCTAGCACCCCAACTGATCACATCAATCAATCAACAACAGTACAACATGGCACAGGATTACGCCTCACCTCAGTGAGGTTGATTCATTTTAACATTTTCTCATTCAACAATGGAAATTCCACAATTTGTTATCTACAAATTCAAACCACCAATGAATTTCATTTGCTTAATATGTAGCTAGATCAAAAAGTTTGTATTGTAGAATAATAGCTAATTTTAATTCTATGAAATTACAATAAACATCGTATCAAATAAGTAAGCTTAATTAGAATTTGCTAATTATCAGTAGACAAAATAATAAATTTAAAAATTAAATGATCTAGATGGAAAACTGAACGATCTAGTTCGAATATTAATTGATCTAGATGGAAAACTGAACGATCTAGTTCGAATATTAATTGGTCTAGATGGAAAACTGAACGATCTAGTTCGAATATCAATTGATCTAGATGGAAACTGAATGATCTAGTTCGAATATTAATTGATCTAGATGGAAAACTGAACGATCTAGTTCGAATATTAATTGATCTAGATGGAAACTGAACGATCTAGTTCGAATATCAATTGATCTAGATGGAAAACTGAACGATCTAGTTCGAATATTAATTGATCTAGATGGAAAACTGAACGATCTAGTTCGAATATCAATTGATCTAGATGGAAATTGAACAATCTAGTTCGAATATCGAATATCAATGTTAGAAATATCAAAAGTATTCAGTTATTTAATACATCTAAATTTAACTATTTAATTTATTCATTATTATACTTTTCACTAACTTTTTTTTTTTCAGTGACAGTATAATTCTATTTAGTAATTATGTTCAAATTATAAACTTTATGCTTTAATATTATTAAATCTAATTTTTTTTTGTATTTAATGTTACAGGAAATGATATAATATTATTACTAATAAAACACTTATTATTTTTTCTCACTTTCTAGAAAGCATCAAGATCAAGATCAATCGAATTAATTTGCTGAGTAATTCACAATAAACTTATCAAAATAAAAACTTATCAAGATAAAAAAATTTATCAATCTATCAATTAAAAAATAAAATTTTCAAATTCAAATCATTTACATTTAAAGAAAATAAGAAAATTTTCAGGAAATGAAAAAGATAAGAAAAAGGAAATTGTAGCACTTCTTCCATTTATTATTTATTTTTTAGCTATTACTGTATAATGTTCAAATTGATACTGTAATACGATAACCAAAAATAGTACAAAAAAAAAAAAAAAAATGAGCCTATATTATTGTTACAAAAAGATGTCCAATCAACTATTTCAACCATATATATGTATTGGATACAGTCCATTAATTTCATGTGCAGGTGCAAACAATACATTTGCATATTTTCCTTTTTTTTTTTTTTTTTTTTTTAAAAAAAAAAAATAATTATTTGAAGATGTCAAAGAAAATAGAATTGTAAAGAGAAATTGAGTAGTATGATATGATCTATAAAGATAGGAAATATAAACATAATACACCATTAACTATAAAATGTAATGAGACTTCTTGCAAGCACACACGTGTTTTCATCACATCACAAATAACGGAAATTCAGCTCATCCTGTCATAATTTGAATTGTTGCTATTGCTATTGCTGTTGTATTTTATTATTAGCTAATCATTTGAATTGAATTTTTAAAAAAAAAATGAATAATTAGAAATGGATGAAAAAAGAAAAAGAAAACATTTCCATTCTTTATTTTCTTTTTTTTTTTTTCAAATAATATAAGCATAATTTTTAAAAGCAAATGAAAAAAAAATTTTTTTTTTTTGTATTAAATATGTCAATTGAAAGAATTGAAAATATTTGACAATTTTATCCATCCAAATATTATCAAAATATTATTGTGTAAAGAAAAGAAAAAAGCAAAAAAAAAACTTTTAACTTAATATTTTCAATAATATACAAAAAGTATTTAAATTTTTTAAAAGTTAAAATTTTTTCTTATTTTTTTTTCATAATCAGTAAAAATTGGCTATTTTTGGAAATTGTTTAATACTTACTATAAATATAAAAGGAAATGATTATCAGATGTGGAAATGATTTTTGTATCTGCTTTCATCGCATAATTTGAAAATTTATACATTGGAACTTTTACTTAATCATCTTTAAACTTTCATTTTTTTTTTTTTGTATTTCGAATGTTGCATAATCTGATTAAAATTTATCAAGAATGATAATTTTTGAAATTTAATAACTAGTTGATCATAGCCGATTATCTATTGTTTATTTATTTTTTCTTTTTTGATCTCTCTTATCAGCAATTACTTTATCTGCTATTCAAGTTTATACGTTCACAATTGAGAAAATTAAAAATTTTTAAAGTATTAATTAATTCATTGATAAATTGATTGCATTAATAAAAGGAAGTAACAATGCTTTTGTTTCTACATATATTGGAATATAAAAATATTTTGTAATAGAATTATCAACAATTATTAGAATGCTTATAGTTATAATCTAAAAAAAAAAAAATTTTTTTTTTTCTTTCTAAAGAGGAAATGCGCATTTTGTAAGCAAAAAATGAGATGCTAAAATGATAGTTAAAACCATAGGGAATAATAATGATAATAATAATAGCTAATGATGAATGATCCCCTTTTCAACAATAATAATAAATAATACAAAATTTTTATGAGGTGCAATTTATGATTGAAAGTTATATAATATGAAAGAAATTTTAACTCTCATCAGAGAGTTAAAAATTATTCCATAAATTCTCATTTCTTCTCATTACATTATTCTACTAAGTTATATAATATGAAAGAAATGAGAAGATAAGACAAGAAAAATATGGTGAAAAAATTTTTTCCTGACCAGATGTGCCATTACCGCCCGCTATTGCCGTTGCTAATTGCCGCTAACCGCTACTGCTTACCGCTGTTGATTATTTTAACTTGAATTGATGAGAAAAAGAGAAATGCGAAAAAGAATGCTCAATTTATATGATTAGCTTTAAGGAATTCAGGAAAAAAAAAAGGAAGGAAAGAAGGAAGGAAGGAAGGAAGGAAGAAAAAGGAAAAATTACGGCTGCAACGGAAAGCTCATCATCAAATAATGAAATGACCTATTAGCACCAAAAATTACACTTCTTTTTTATTTTTTTTCCTCTCTCCGATATGGGACAATAAACAACAGTATGATGTTTATTTCATTAATGATAATGATCATATCCGACTTTTTATCTCTCTCTCTCTCTCTTTCCTTCGTTCTTCTTTTACCTCTCATTTGATCATCATTCCTGAATATATTTCATCCGGATTAATTCTGTGGCAAAATTTCCAAACCTTTATATGCTTACAATTGTTTGTAAATAGTTCAATTTTGAAGAAAGTAATCATATCGAGAAAAATCGAGAAAAAATAATGAAAGAATATATAAATATAATTTTTCCTTTTTTTTCTAATATAAATCTGATTAAAATAAAAGATAGTTAAATGATAACAAATTTTTGTTAAATTGTTTCATTGCAAATCAAAAAAAAAAAAAAAATGGATTAAATAATGTTAAAAGTAATATTTCTAGAAATGTTACTGTAAACTAAAAGTGCTCTTTTGTGTAAGATTGGAATGTATCGTAATGCAATAAAAATAATGCAAAAATGATATGGGAACAATAATAAGTATCATAAAATGCTGCAACAATTACAATTGCTAATAGCAATTAGTGTAGAAAAAAAAAAAGGAAGAAAAAAAAGAGAGAGAGAGAGAGAGAGAAAAAAAGTAAAAGCATCTTTTTAAGGTAAGATACATTAAGAATAATAGCAAAATACTTATTATATTAATGGTATAACAATGGTCATCCTAATTGTGTCATTTCAATAATAGACGCCAAAAAGTCTAGCTAACATTTTATGATTGTATGGTATGATGTTATGGTACGGCAGAATAACGGATCCGGATATGCTAATTTCTATTATATTGTAACAGAGAGAGAGAGCAAAAAAGAAAACGAAAAAATGAAGAAGAAGGAAGAAGGAAGAAGGAAGATGGAAAAGCTTGAAACTTTTAACAAAAGGATACGGCAATGTAAACGATTAGTAATAAGGAGAAAAAAAAAATATTACCGATAAGATGATGATTTATCGAAATAGCAATGAATGTCATTTCAGTTAGTGCTATCGATAATAATATTAATTAATAAATGAAAAGCTAATGTTGATGGATAGAATAGAAATTGGTTGTTAGAATTATGATAAGCTAGAAAAACAGAAAAAACGGATGATAAAGTCGAGATCAGAAAAAGAAAAAAAAAAGAAAAAAACGGATGATAAAATTGAAAATAGAAAAAACGGAAGATAAAATTCTGTATAGACTATTATTGTTTGTGCATCACAATGTATAAACAACAAATAAGCATAACATTTGCAAATGAGAAAAAAATAAGTTTAATGTTTATTCTCACTATAAGATTAAATTGATCGCATTTTTATTGAAAGGTTTACTTCATTTTTATATTTCATTTTTTTTTTTTATTTTTTGGAAATATTTCTAGCAAGAAAAAATTGAAAAGGAAAATAGAAAGTTAAAAGAGAAAGAGAAGAGAGAGAGAGAGAGAGAGAGAGAGAGAGAATAGATCACTTTTTATGGATATCATCATTATTGCTAAAATATAAAAGGGAATGCAAAAATTTCGAGAATAAATTATATAATAAGATAATTACGCAGATATTTGTTAAATTTTAATTTGTCCTAAGTAAAGAGTAGCAGAATAGATCTACAGTAAGACTAAAATGTATAAATAAAATACACCCTGTATTTGTTTTTTTATGTCAATTTCATGTTGATAAAATTAGTCATCGTGTAGTTCAACGATAGCTATAGCTATTTCAACAATATAAATTAACGAGAGAGAGAGAGAGAGAGAGAAAGAGAAAGAAAGAAAAAAAAGAAAAAACAATTATTTCTAAGTTATATTTTTGAAGTAAAAAAAAAAACATTCCACAGTTTACGAAAATATATTTTTTAGTGTTAGATGATGATGATGCACCAAAACTGATTTGAAATTCAATAGAGCAAAACGAATAATCAAAATTTTATTCATTGCTTATTAATTAGAGATAAAAGATTAGAGACAAAAGATTTAAAAATATCCATTTTCGGATCATCGATAGTTATGTGATCAATATAGTCCCAATCATTCCAATATTATTTAGCTAATATTTCATATGGATGATTTTATTATCGTTTTATCAATCTGTAAAAATTTTTATTTCAATTATTAATTTTATGATTTGCTACATAACAATTTTTTTTGAATGAATTTTTTTTTTTAAAAATGAGCATATATTATTTAAACTAGTAAAATAGAAAATGTAAGCTGAGTAAACCTCTAAAATTCGACGAAGTTTTTTAGCTTGATGAATCAAATTTGCAATATCCTTTTCATCGGTTAAACTTGTCGGTGCGATTATTTTGCATATCTTTCGTAAATCATTCAAATTTGTTACAACTTTGTTCAACTCATTAATTGCCTGAAGATGAGAATTTGAATACACAAATATTGATGCTCATATTTCTTTCAAACAGATTTAAAATCTAAATTTTTATCAATTTATTATGTATAAAATAGTATATTGATGGTATCATACATTAAATTAAATAATTTTCGATTTAATATGTAGCAGGTAATCCTGAAAGAATGAAATTTGCGATAGAATTAACCAACAAGAGGAAGTGTTTTCAAATCTTCCACTGACCAACGTTCCTTTACCGGAGCTATCATTTTACGGTTTTGTAAACGGGCAAGTTTAGCTAACGTTAATATGTTAATATCGATGATACGACACTAAAATTGAGGAAAAATTATGGTCTTGCTTTAATGGCTTAAAGTTAATTTCAATGTTCAATATTAATTTGAAATATACTGAAATTTAATACGATGTACATTAACGAGAATTACTTTAACAATCTGAGTTTGAGCAAATATTGGTAATTTTAATTTCATCGTTTCAAAACATTTCAAGTTATACGTCAACTTCGTCAGTAAAAGCAAGATTTTAAATAGTCTTATGTTAAAGACTGGTCAATCAATGCTGTCAATTAAATCTAACTTGAAATAGCAGATATTTTAGATATAACTAATTACCCAGTAATTACGGATACAGTAATTTTGGATATAGTAGGATACAGTAATTTTAAATATAGGGTCAAAAATCAATTTAAAAATTAATTGGAAGCTTTCAATTTGAGATCAATTTAATTTAAATTAATTGGATCAATTTAAAAATTAGTTGGAAGCTTTCAATTTGAGATAAACTGATTTATAATAAATCATACTACTTTCAAATACATAATGTAGCATAGCATCGAAGAATTTTTGTTACAAAAATATGAGTGCAGAAAAAACAAAAAATAAAAATATGAATGTAGACAAGCCAAGCATTTCAATGAAATATTTGTTTGGTTTTTTTTTTTTTTTATTTTGCATTCATATTTTATACTTCACATCTTATTTCTCGATGCTAACGAGAAATATCAAGTCTACTGCTTATTTACTTGAAATTTAGAATGGAAGTTTTTCTGTTACTAAAGCCTAAAGCTCCTAAAAACGATATTTCGTTGGATTTTTGAAAGCTTTGAAATTTATAGGAATGACAGATTTATTTGGCCAATAAATGATTTAATCAATAAGTGAATTCATTTTATGACTTTGTTAATCTTTTAATGATATATTTACACCTATTTCATATTATTATTTAATGATGCCAGATAAAACTATTTGATCATAAAGTTCTCAAAATTTTTAGAAAAGATTTTTTCAATTAACACAATTGCAAAGATAACAATAAATAATTATATATGAGTAAGAAATAAATTAGCTTAAATGATAAACCTTCTCGAGTAAACTTTTATGCTCTTTACGATTATCATTTATACCACTTATCACTTTTATACTTTCTGAAAAATGACTCGCCACATTATTAATTGCTTTTTGCTGCTTCTGCAATTGAACTGATAGCTGATAAAGATCTGAAAGTATCAATTCCTTTAACACTCTCTCGGATATTATCAATATTTTATGAAAGGTTACTGATAAAATTTTTTTTTAGTAAAATTTCAAAAATTTCACATTCTTTAGTCATCACTCAATATACAGTCATTCATCTCAGTATAAGTAATGCTGTATATTTTTATGCCAAATAAGAAAATTGAAGTTACCCACTGTTTTCAAGAAAAATTACCCACTGTTTTCAAGAGTATCGGTCTCAGTAATCCAAGACTTCGTGAAATTTTCCGTACAGCAACCGATTTCATTATTAACTTCATTAGTAATCTGATCAAACTAAAGAATTAAGATTTCTTTTTTCTTTCATTGAACTACCTGTTAAATTTCATGTTTACTAATGAATAAATCAATAAAATTAATTAGCATTATTTAATTCCAATTATCATGCAATATACAAAGAGAGGAGAATAACAAACATATTCAAGTCCAGATTTAGGTTACGTATCATCAAAAAAACTTCAAATAAGTAGATTAAATTTGAATTTATTTATTAATAAAGAATAGTAATACAAAATATTATTAAGATCTCATAACTATTTGTAAGTAAGAAAGAAATCAAAATAATATTCGGGTATAGGTATAATCAGCATATCACTATGGGTATCAAATTATCAAAGTTATGAAGATCAAATTTCTATAGCAACAAAGCAATTTAAATATACCATCAAATTTACACAATATGTTTAACATTTTAAATGTTTTTTTTTTCTTTATAAACATTTTAAATTTTCAATCAATCAAGAATTAATTACAGTTTCTATAGTGGAATTAATTCGATCTGCTGCAGCATCGAGCTCTCTTATACAGACAACTGCTTGTCGGACGTTACGTGATCGCGTGGAATTCATAAGTTTCTCATAATATGATGCCACTGTTATCATTTTCCAGAGTTCTAGCTGCTTTGATCGCTTTTGAGACTTATCCTAAAATAAATTTCAATTCAATTCAATTCATCATGAAGCTATTTATTTTTGAAATTTTACACTCTCTATAAAAATATTTCTTTTTCTCACTTACTACTTCAAATTTCATCACTAACCGGATGTAACGTTTTTTTAAATTCGATTCTAACTATGCTTGGATCATAATCTCGAATATCACTGAAAATTTTTCTCTTTTTTTATGATAATAATATGCATAAGGAAAGTTTTTAAAATAAATGAATGAAAAAATCATAATTGTAAATCGAATTCGGAGAATAATTTTACTGAAAATTTGAGAATTGTTGTATTAACAATTCTAATTTGACCTTTTCAGCTTTCTTTTTGAACTACTTTACTCAAATTTTGGAAAGCAATAGAAAAAAGAGTAAACTTAACATTCTATAAATTTAAAAAGAAAACAGAGCGAAACATAATCGCATACTCTCTTACTTTTAAAGCTAATCGAAATAAAATAAAATTTGATTAAAAATGACATAAATAAGAGTGCTGATCATTAAATCTTAATTCTCTCCTAATTAAAAAAAACTCTAACGCAACGAATAAAAATAAAAATGAAAAAAAAAATTAATGAGATACAGATACGATTTAAAAATTAGAACATTAAATGATTGCAGTACCGCTTCTCACGAAGTGCTATCATATTAACAACCAATGCATATGTCTTCAAAATTTCTTTAAATTTATAAAATACATTCCATTTTATTATGCATTTTCAAATGCACACAAATTTGCATAAAATTTAATTCAATAATTTATTTTGATTTGTTAGTTTTAAAATCTGAAACTGAATCAGTAATAGTAGATGAACCCATCCATCATAGCACTTTTTCATCACGTAAATTACGGTAAAATCATGAAAAGATACTTTGATATTATTTGCATTTTCTTATCATTCATTTTTCTATTTTGGAAATTATTAAATTGAATTTTGGAAATTATTAAATTGAACTTTGGAAAGTATTAAATTGAATTTTGGAAATTATTAAATTGAACGGAAGACACAACAAATTTCCACTCAAAAGCAGAAAGTTAATGACTATATGCAATTTTGAAAAAAGCTACCCCCTCCCTAAATCAAGCGATAGAAATTGCATTTTAAAATTTGTTTCATCTCAAAAATATGAAAAATCGATAACTTCTACAACCATCAAAAGTGCAATTATTTTTTTTTTAAAACAACACACTATCTCTGATAACTTGTTATACTTCTGAAAATCACATAACTTTACAACCAAAACAAATATACATAAAATGCGGCATACATTGAGTAAGTTAGATCACAATGACTGATAAAACTACTGATCTTAGAAAAAAAGAGAAAAAAATTAGGTCCAAGATGATTATGTAGTTATCATATAAAACTTTATAACATTGGAGTTTCAAATGAGAAATTTTTAATGAATGAGAATCAAATCACAATTGATAGTGTAGGGAAGGACATCAATGACAAATGATCACACTCACAATTCGAGAAATTCTGCTTACATAAATGAAAATTAGAGTGACGTTAATAGTAAGTAACATATTAGATGCAATTAATGTTGAACTGTTTATTTTGTGCTCATTCTTAATTTGTAGTGATTTTCAATAGTTGGTGAAGACCGAGTCTATCGTAAAAAAAAAAAGTGATCTAATACGTCAAACACACATGTGCGGTTGGTTCTGTGTCATAACAGTTGACATTCCATTGTGTTTCCATTATGCTTAGATATTA
>JAAVKF010000014.1:0-54377 GCA_012070555.1 Brugia pahangi | reverse complement strand
TTATTCAGGGAGCTTTGCTGGCTGTGTACTTGCCACTAATTTAGTTGCTCATCATAAGCAGGAAGATCTTCTTGAAGAGAGTGAGCAAGCCGAACAGCCACACTCAGTACCCATAGCTGATGCTCTACCGACTGAGCCACACGACCAAGCACTGTTTGTCTCCCATACATAAGTACAAAAGGAAGCAGCAAAAAAAGTCAATTGATTATTTAAGCAATTGACTATTGACTCCTTTACTTCAGACTGTGTTGTTCCTGATAAAACAATTGCAGAAGCAATTCCATTATTGAAAATCTTTTGTATTCCTGTGATTGATCAATGCAAGTAGTCAGAGTTTTAACTAACAGAGATATAGGTTATTGATGGTTTAAAAAATCAGAAAAAAGTATAAAAGCTCCCCGAGGTAATGACAAAAGAGAAGTTGGTTACAATACGGGAGCGCTCAGCATTAAACTATTGCATGAGAATAGATAGAAAGCTTTTGGTCATAGATGAAAACTCCTACTCTATAGATTTGATCACAGTTAAAGACATTGAAAATACATAAATACCCTAATTCATTAAAGATACCTAAGGGCGGTTCAGGAGACATTGCAAAAGCTATTCTGTGATGATCGATTCAATTTTACTGGCACTGATGAAAGTACAGGTGTGATTATCATGCATAAAGGTTGAGCATATAAAGATTATCGAGGGGAATGGGATCTATAGTGTAATGAAACAAGGTTATGCTAGCCGCTGTTTCAGATAAAGACTCAAACTCAAATTAGTTCTACAGGAGTGAAAGAAGTGTGCCATCTAAAGGTCCAGTTTCAAGAGTAATCCATCAATTAATTGGCGGGTTGCAAGATGCAATGGGGTATACCGGTAATAGAATATAGAAGAGATATAATAATGATCACACAGGTAGTCCAATTATGCTTATCAAGTGTTCAAATTGTCAATTGATACAGACATCTAATTGTTGGTAGTCAACTAGCACGATAAAAGTAAACAGGGTAAAACAGGAGTTTGTTACTAGTGCAAAAATCTTTATTGTGGTTAATGCATTATTCTTAATAAGATCTTTATTATTATATGAGATGGGTGGACTAGCATTATAATTTATATTGTGTTACGTATAGCTCAGGTTACGTGCTGGAATGATACCAATATGTAACCTCAACGGTGTATATACTTGGATCTATACTTGCTGTATATTAATTTGCACCGTGATTTTATTAGAATTTTCTGTTGTCTATGCTAACGAAAATTTTGAGATACAAAAAGCCTTTAATAGCGTTGCTAAATATAAAAGCCGAACAAAATGTAAGGGCTTTGACGTTATTGAAAAAAAAAGTGACAAATTCAATACTAAAATTTTACAGAGCTTTAGTATGCACTCTATTTAGAAAAGGTAAAGGATTCCTTTGAGACGAAAGATAGTGAGACAGCCATTTTCTTTTTAATCAAGTGGCTGCAAGATTGCTTATCATAAAATGCTTTAATTGAGCTAGGAGATAATTATTATGCTAACAAAGAATAAAAAGAGCTTAGGTTAAAAACTAATAAAACTTTAGAAGAATATTCTGATAACTCTTATATATTAGAAAACTTTCTAACAAAAATTCACAGTACAATCCTGATCTAGTGTTAAGTGGAATATTGAAATTTCATGATGTATAAAAAAAATATGTTTTTTAGCAAAGTTAGGTCTGATCTATATGAAAAAGGAAAACTATAAAAGTGCCAAGGAATACATGGTAACTGTAATTTCCCATGATTAAAATGGTATTTTTTATATCTATAATCTATCTGTTGTTCTAGATAAATTATCAGATTTCAAAACTGCTGCAACATTCTACCTAAACTTATTGAACATGGCTGCAAATTTGAAGAATGTGAGTAAAAAAATACCCATATGCAAGATGGAAGCAAGACTAAAATTTATGAAACTTAATAGTACACTAGACGATTTATAAAAAGTCAACCACTGTAAGATAACATATTTCTAAGAATATGGGCAGTGAGACATAACTAGTGGAAATCAAAGCACACTTTAATTCAAGCTATCAAATACAACAATAAAGAAATTTTAAAAGCTACTCTAGGCCTCTTCAATGCATTGGAATAAACTCTTTTAATCTTCTAAGAGAAAGGAATCCATTAATAATAAAAGGATATCAGCACTTAAACGATGCACTTGCGTTTCTATAGAAAATCTCAAACAACATAATAGAATTATTTATCAGTGCCGGTGCTGATGATAACACATTAGAAGTTATTGTAATAAGTTATTCGCTGCTATAACTTTATATAGTTTAGACAGTATCTATCGATCCACTGTCTCAGCTGGATACCTTTCATGAATTAGAAACAAACTTGCTGGCATTGAAAAAGTTTTGTAACGAGGCACTTGTCAATTTTGAGTATGTTTTCAGAGTAGACTGTATCAACTCCAAGCCTTCAGTCTGTTGTCCAATAACGCACTACATCTGCACCGTATGTATCAAGTATCGATTTTGGAGTTATTATATTACTTTTGATTCACTCATCTTTTTCCTTCCTCTGCAAAATCATCATTCAAGCAACCCTCAAAGAAAGTTCCTTTCTCCTTTTCTGGAATATTGAAATAATTGGAGATATTTCAGAAAAGACAAAAATTGCTTATTTTCTCCATATTCAATAAACACAGCTTGCAAAGAAGACTGTACACGCTTTGCACAAGCAATATTCAGCTGGGTAGAGAGTTGCCCTTCAGAGGTAGGAGATGTCGGCAAGGGTGCAGCAGGAGAGTCATCGATGGAGGAGCATGTGGCAGGAATGGTAATGGCACTGCAACAGGCGCAGCGCTCGGTAATTGCAAGAGCAGCAAGAGAGGCAAGAGCTGGAGTTAAGGATAAGGCGTCAAAGAGTGATGCAAGCTTACTTAGCTTATTCTGGCCAGAGCTCACTTAGCTTATTCTGGGCAAAACATGCACAATTGTGCACTTTCTTCCCAAGTGACGTCATGACAATAAGTAGGTAGCATTGGTATTATTGATTACAGTAGCAGTAGCAGCAGCACAGAGATATCAGTAATAGTGCTGAGCTGAGATGACATCTTGAACACTTGTATTCTCAAAGAAACTTGGTTGCAAATCAGTAATATTACTATATAAGTCACATCTATTCTTGCAGTAACTTTCTCACTGCCAATTCCAATGAAATACAATCTAACAAATGCACTAAGAGAAAGGCTAAAACTATGAATATAGTAACTAATAGCTTAGCGGTGAGTTGTGCTCTGCACCACAATCGATTATGTTACTCAAGCCTCTGTCAACAAGGAGAATCGTTAAAGCTGAAGATTAAGTGATGAAATATGTAATGTTATGTAATGAAATAATTGCCTGGTTTAGATCGCATCTTATTTTGAAGTTTCTAAAGTTAAGTTATGGATTTTGACTTCAGGAGAAAGAGGAAAGGCATAGTATAAAGGAACTAGTCTATAGCGTGTCTTTTAAAAGAAATACGCTCACGAAGATTTATATGATAGTCTGATTTCTACTAAGGACAGCATTATGCCAAGTGCAATGCTCGAAGATAAAAAAGAGGAGCCGCCGTAGCTAAGCAGTGGCAAAGTTATGCTAAGTGGTTAGAACAATGTCCTACGTTATTCCTATGTTTATGAGATATCCAAAATTAGCAGCAGATTAAAGGCAAAAGAACTCCATATAGAAGTTGTTCACTCTCTAATCTGTAAATTGCCGTTGCGTTTCGATTTCTAGAGGTAAAAATCTGAAATCTAGGTAAGATTTATAAAGGCATGAGGTGTAAATAGTGCAAAAGGTAAAAAATACGAAGCCATCCCTGTTATACCCTTAATCTGTACAGATTGAGAATGAATAAACAACTTCAATCTCATGATAAAGGATTGGCAAGGTTTATCAAGTTGTACAGCTTTTAGTCGTAACACAGCTTGATATTATACATTAGGTAGCAAAGCATCAGAAGAAATGCTGTTTTTATATTGTGCAGAGAGGACAGTAGAAAATTGGCATCTACTGGGGGGCAATTTTGTAAAAAAGTTTCTAAGATCTATAGAGCTATAAAATGGTAATTAAGGCTGTTAATGCGTCTCAAGCCAATTATCTATGCTTTTTTCGAATTTCGATGAATTATATTTTGCATCTACACTTCAATGTTATAAGGAAGCTTAAAATTATAAGTTAAAAATATAGTTGAATATTTGCAAAAAATAGTGTATTACTATTAAATTAATTTCTTATGGCTTTTTCTAAATGCCTTACCAAAACTGGACCTGACTTTCAAGAAGATCTTTGGCACGAAAGAAGTAAGAATATTCTTACCCATTTTTGAGCGATGTTTTAGGATATACTGAAGTTAATACTATGCAAAAAATAGAATTCATCAGCGTCATTATGAATTCTGAATTTGCTTCTGAGAAACAAAGCATGGTTGATGTTCTCTCAACGATTCGGTTGGTAATAAGTTGTGGTTAAAATGGAGCTCACTCGTGACAAGGACTTTGAAAAACGTGCTCAATATTACATTGCCAAAGCTTCTCAAGGCTATCTGGTGGATTTACAAAAGATTTTCTTTATTACAATATCAAACTGCACTTTATTTCCCGATGAGTGAGTCAATTATATATCTAGCCATACCATAAGAGACGATGAAACTAGTGAGCATGATTTACAAGATTTTCAATTCGTGTTCATTGAACTATCTAAATTTCCTAAAGGTAAAGTAGACTAATTAACAAGCATACTAGAACGCTGGTGTTTCTTTCTTTAAGTATGCAGAAGAAATAACAGATAAAAACTCAAAAAGATAGCAGGAAATATTAATCATAAATTAAGCATATGATGCATATGATGAGTTAAACAAGTTTCACTGGGATGAAAAATACCTAACAGCGTATGAAAAAGAATAATGAATCTGTACAGAGAGGAAGCTATCCTTGAACAGAAACTTGCAAGGTATAGAACAAGGAAAAATTGAAGTGGCAAAGACAAAGGCTGGCTGATAGTGTTGACACCAATACTATTGTCAAGTTTACTGGTCTTTCCATCAGTGAAAGTGAAAAGATTGCAGGATTAGAAGACGCTCATCAGTTAACCCAACGCGGGACGCGAGCAGAATGACAGAATGCTATCAAGTGTACGGTTATACAAGGAACCTAATAATAATTGGTAGAGTCTCTCAGTTTCTCAAAAAAATTTTTTTGAGAAAAAAACAAAAAAGCGCACTCAGTTTCTGATACCCTTTCATAAACTTCAGGTATGTGGTTGCAAAATTGAAATATTTTAGCACTATTTTCAATTTCTCCACCTTTTGAATTATAGACTCTAGAGTACAATCGTCTACCCTTAAAGGAAATAGCTTGAGCACACATCGGACATGTCTCTAATGTTATGTGCACACATGTGTCTAACAAAAAAATTGTTGTGGATGAAAAAAGAATAAATCGCCGACAAAGCGGTGCAAAAATCAACGAGGCGAGGAAAGAAAAAACAAATAAAAACCGTGAAAAGAAGAGCGTCATTGGAAATAGCTATCATTATTATTATGTGTACAACAGTACAATAGTGACGCAGAAAGAAATCAGCACTTTTAAAACACCACAAGTTTTCTGATAACTCAAAGCCAAATTCTTCTCCTAAACGGCTGGATTGATCGTAACCACGACCGCATAGCCAGTACGGCGTTCAAAGCCACGCGCACGACCACGCAGGACCCCAAGACGACGTGCTGGGTCAATACGACGCCAGACGTACTTCCTCAACTCATTGAAACGCTTTTCCATTTCCTGTTCTTCATATGGGCATGTGCGCACATGTCAGTCAGCACTACAGTGTACTAATGATTCACATACAATTTGCATTCTGTCTCATCACTAATATCTCTGTGCATGTGCAGTTGGATTGTTGGATATATTATGTGCGAAAGAAATGATGGTATTGTCTCTACTAACTAGCAGTGCTCCTGGGGGAATCTCATCAAGCTTAGCTTACTCAACGGCAAACTCATATATTGACACTTTCCTTTGTTTTCTGCTTCTGTTTTCTTAACTTTATTAACTACTACCTTAATGAATGATACAAAGAGAGGATGAGGCTTAGATTGGTTGGAACTCTGGGTGAAATTGAACACCGATAAACCTTCTAACTCCACTGCTTCACGTCACTATAAAAGAAACTACTATAAAGAAATAACCTCCTTGTTTATACTAAAACACATAATGATAATTTGTTATTAACAACTTATCATCTATCACTTCATGAATCTCATCTTATAGTACAATTTTTGTTGATAAGAGGCTCTGAATATTGCACTACTGGCAGTATGAATATTGAAAGAAAGCATGCCCCAATGATAAGGAGAGTGCAAGGCATTCTTTGCAATTGAATCACACTTATGAAGAAATAAATGCCTTCCCAGAATGCTGAAACACAATTTGCATATAATAAACACATTTGTAAGAAAAGAGATAGTTTTGAGATAATGTTACTCTAGCATAAAAGAGTTTAGAGAAAGTCGATCGATTTATCTGTCACATGTATATGTCCCGGTGAATCTGAATGCAAAAAAAAGAAATTAAAAGGAACAAAATGGTGAACATTTTTATGAGGAATTCTTTCATTATAGAACAGATAGTAGTTCACTTGACAGTGATTATTCTAGCACAGGAGAATACAAAAATACAGGATGATTCAATTAATTTGTCATAACATATGCTGAAATAGGTTTTGCTGGAGAACAAGAAAAAAAAGAACGAAATAGTAAGCGCATTTACATTGAAATTTCTAATATTAGGAAATGTAAAAATCCGCTCGACACCAGCACAGAATAGTGTAAAGCGCAGAAAAAGTTACTACAATAAGATCACAAAGACAGGCAAAATTTATAAACGATAATTCTGGAATGGGCTAGTGCAAGATAAAAAAGCCAGTAGGAGAAAAATAAGCGAATATGAATCCTTGGAAGCTAAGTGATAAAATTAAATATCAAATTTTATGAAAATTGTATAATTTTTAAAAGTTTTGTATATTAACTATGAAAAAATCCCGGAATTGTCAAAATTTAATTTAATTAAATGTTATAATATTGAAAATATCAATTCATTAAAAAAAGTTAGATATGCATTGCATAGGTACTGGTCATTTACGGTTGGTCACTTGATCAGCATAAATAACTAAATAAACTTTAAAAATTAAGTTTTAATCAATATTTGACTAGCGGAATTGATTAAATTTTAATTTATCACGTTTTTAATTCATTCTTACAATTCAAATTAATTTTTATTTCAAATTTAAATATCAAACTTTCAATACGAAAATTCAATAATTTGTTAGGATTTTGTATATTAAACTATAAAGTAAATTATAGCAATATCAAAAAATCATTTTAATAAAATGTTAAAATTTAAAAAAAATCGAATCATTAAAAAATTAGATAATTTGAACTTAATTGATTAATTTATAAGCGTTGCATAAGTACTGGTCATTTGCGGTGTGGCAATTGGCAACATAAATAGTAAAATAAGCTTTAATAATTAAGTTTTAATCAATATTTGATTAGCGAAATTGAATAATTTTTATTTTGTCACGATTTTTTATTCATAAATTTGACGACAATTTAGGCCAAGTTCAAGTATCTGTTTAGGAGTCATTTCAAGTGCCAGTATTACATTCAAGCCAAATATACATTACACACAATCTTTTATAACTACTACTGGGTGTATATGTGTATTACTTGTATAACATTTCTGTCTCGTAATGACCACAAAGTGAAAGTGATACATAATACACTTAACAATTTGACATTAAATTTTTCGATCAAATGTAAATATCTCATCAAATTTTGTGATAGATAAATCTGATTCAAAAAAGGATCTAATAACAAAAAAAATATTCATTAATATATTTTACATAGCAACCAATCAATCGGTTAATGGGTTAATAAAATATTACATATATTTAAAATTTTCGACTTCAAATTTTAATATTTAACCGACGGAACTGACATTTGCAATAAATATGACAAAAATAAATTAAATACCTAATTTATCCTCTATTAAAATATTAAGGAAGCTAAGATGACCTTTTAAATAATAATGATGGCATAGATGAAAGGAAAATAATTAAGAAATTATAATTGATATTGATGACCACAGATGACAGGATGGCCTCATAAGTAATTTTTCTGGTACTTATTAAGATATGTCACCTTAAGTTAAAAATCTTTTAAAATTATTAAGAATGTTGTTAATCAGTTAGCCGAAATGAATACAAATAATAATTGTATGTTTGACGATAGCAATTGTTTCATTTTCAATCTGTAAAATTTTAATACTTTTTGTACATATATAATAACTGCACATTTACCATACTAATTAAAATTATTCTCATTTTTTTTCAATTTAATTTTAAATCAAGAAGTGAAATTCAGCAAATGAAATGATAAGACTAGCATATAATTAACAGATGAGATAATTAATAATAATAAATAATCAGTAAATGAACTAATCAACCATATCTTGACATTTTGAAATATTTGTTTATTCCTCATACAAATTACAGTAATCCTCTGTTCCATTTCGTGATAATTTTGTAAAAGGGTGAAAATTATTCAATTGATCATTTGATTCCCAATGTAAACAGGTGACACATCGTAGCAAGCAATAATAATATCATTAATCTAATAATATAGTTCATATTCATTTTCCCAATTGCCTATTTTAATTCTTCTAAAGAAAAAAAAAAAAAAAAAAAAAGAAGTGAAAAATAAAATTAAAATTATTGCACCAATTAATCAACGATAAATTAATTATCGCAAATAAACAATTTTGCCAAAACAGTCTTTTATTCCTTATTCTTTTCCTTCTTTTTCTTCCCCAAGTAAAATTATATTAATAAAAAAACTTACCAAGAAAAAAAAATATAAATAAAATTGTGCAAAATTTTCAAATGTTTCATAAATTTAAAAAAAGATTGTCTTTTACTATTTTCATCTTTCTCTCCTCTCTCTCTCTCTCTCTTGCCTTGCTTTATACACTGTTTGAAATAAAGGAAAATACCAAAAGGAAAAAGCATAAAGTATTTAAATAAATGGAAAGAAATTCAGCAAATAATATAAATATACAATGAACAGTCTTAAAATGTTTAATGTTAGCAATCAATTATTTACCTATCTGCAGTGCATTATAAAATAATTGAAATTTCAGTTAAAATCGAATTGAAAATGAGGAAGAAAAGTAGTTGAAAGTTTGTTAAAATTTAAAGAAAAAAGCAAGAAAAAAAAAAATAATGTAATTATTACAAGTAAGTTACTGAAAGATCTGTCTGTTCAATTTTAGATTACAATAATTTACAATCGGTAATAATTTCCCAATTTTAATCTCTGCATTTCGGTATATCAAAATGTTATCAATAATGGAAAGCTTTTGCTTACTTATCCGAATTTATTTTCTACTATTACTCTTTTTTAGGATATAAAAAATAAGAAGAAATTTCAGTTGATAAAAAATTTCTATACGAAATATGGAATAATTTAGATCCATTAATTCTAAAAAAAGTCAGCACATTTTTCTCACTTTGTTTATTATTTTAAATTTCTTTCTTTCTTCCTTCTTTTTGATTGCTCTTATAATAAATTTGATTTTTGAAATACTTGAAAAGCATCAGCGAAATTTAACAAATATTCTGCATTTATTGAATTAATCTTAACTGAATTACAACAATATTCCATAGCTATTTAAATTATTTGAAATTCATTCATGCATACGCATGAAAAAAAATTGTATGAATCAATTTTGCTTATGAAAAATACTTTTAATTTCTTTTATTTTTTCCAAAGTGATTTTGTTCCTGTAAATGTTAAATCGAAATTATTAAATTATATGCTAAAGTGAGTATTTTATTTTGCTCTGAAATTATTTCAATAATGATCAAGAAAAAAGTGTAGATTTTTTTATAGATAAAAATAAATTGTCTCTTTTCCACTTTGAAATGAAATGGATTCATAAGTAATTTAAAGCAATAATAAGAATCGATGAAGTTTTTAATAATAAATAAATGATAAACAAACGTTTTGAGAGCATCTTTTTTTAAACGAAGCAGAAAAAAAATATTGAATTTGCTTTCTAATAATAGCCACAGAAATCTTATTTCTGAGATAAAATTATAGTTTTAGAGAAGTTGCATTTTTACAAAAGAATCATTCACCAATTAACATAAATTTTAACAATAAAAAAACTTTAAAACAATTAAAATGATTTTGCCTTTTCAATCATAGAATCAACAACATAATGGGCAAAAGTAATTTTAATATAAATATTTTTTGATGAAAAAAGAACATTACTATATATTTATATTTATTTTAATTCTTATTTTTAATGTTTTTGCCAGTTTTTTATGCTAAAAATTAAAATAATTTTAATTTTTAATTTTTGAGTATAACTGTTGAGTATAATGAATTATATCTGAGTAGAACTGAATTATAATCTAAGTAAAACTGAATTTAATCTGGGTATAACTGAATTGTAATCTGTATATAATCTGAGTATAACTGAATTTCGGGGGTTTGCAATCTTCTTCATGTATTCTGTTAGGATATTTGACAATTAAGGCAAAAAGAAAACTTTTAAAATTCACTTTAAAGTTTTCTTTCAATGTACAAATTTAATGGAAATTGCTTTTAGGCCAATTTAATTTATTTTTGATATTGAAATTAATTTTTAATTGCAGATTTAAATATGGATCACTAGGGAAGTTCGGGAGTTTGCACTTTATCATATATTATGTTGGGGATATTTGACATTTAGGCAAAAAAGTCTTATAAAATTCACTTTAAAGTTTTCTTTCAGGTACAAATTTAATGGAAATTGCCTTTAGGCTGATTTTAATTTATTTTGATATTGAAATTAATTTTAATTGCAGATTTAAATTCGGCAGTTTGCAAGAGCTTTTGTTAATTTAATACAGAAAAAATTTTAAATCTGCTAAATTCTGTTTCAGTTAAGTGCAACAGTGTTATAAAAATTTGATTCACTTAAAAATAAAATATATTTGGACTTAATTGATCATTTTATTTACATTGCTCTTAATCTGCAAACATTCTGTTTGGGATATTTGACATGTAATTGCAGGAAAGAAATTTATAGAATTCTCTGAAGTATCTTTCAATGTACAAATTTAATAAATTTGCAATTAGTGATGATTTTAATTTTTGGTATTGAAATTATTTTAATTGCAGATTTAAATATGGATCATAAGAATGTTCGACAGTTTCAAAGAGTTATAAAAAATGTTTTAATTTTATTTAATTCTGTTTCAATAGAATCTGCCAATGCTGGAAAAATAAAATAAAATTTATTGAACTTAATTGATTTCTTTTATTTGCATTAAACTTGATCTGCTGACATTTTATTTACTATTTTTGACATTTTATGCAAAGATTAAAAATCAACTTTAAAGCAAACTTTCAATGCACAAATCAATTAAATTTGCAACTATACATGATTTCAATTATTTTTTAAATAAATAATTTAGTCACAATTCTAGACATGGTTATTTAAGAAATTTCGACAATTTTTAGAAGTTTTTTATAAATTTAGTATTAAAAAAATTTTTTAGTTTTCCTTAATTCTGTTTCAATTAGATGCAAAGATATTAGAAAAATATTATTCATTAAAAATAAATATATTTTGAACTTAATTAATTATTTTTGTTTTGCATTCCCCTTGATCTTCACAATATTCTGTTAGGGATATTTGAAATTTATGGAGAAATGAAACTTTATAGAATTTAATGATTTATTTTTTTTTGACTTTGAAAATAATTGCAGATTTAAATATGATCAATAGAAAAGTTATATTTTGAACTTTATTGCTATATTATTTGCATTCTCCTGATCTTCATATATTCTGTGGGGATATTTGATCATTTATGCAAATAAGAAACTTTATAAAATTCACTTTAAGATATTCTTTTAATGTACAAATTTAATAAATTTGCAATTAGTGATGATTTTTAAATTATTTTTGGTATTGAACTAATTTTAATTGCAGATTTAAATATGGATTATTTGGAAAGTTCGGGAATTTCCGAGAGTTTTTTTAACTTAATGCTTAATTTTAATTACTCATTAAATATGGGTCATTAAGAAAGTTCGACAGTTTCCAGAGTTTCGTATTGATCAGTATATATCTGGTGGAGATATTTGAGAATTTAAGCAAAAGAAGTTTATAAAATGCACTTTAGAGTAATATTTCAATTTGAAGTAAAAAAAATTTGCAATTATTAGTGATTAAAAATTTTTTGCATTAAAAATAATTTTAATTACAATTTAAAAATGGATTATTAGAAAGTTCCAAGATTTCCAAGATTTTGTTGATTTAATGTTGAAAACATTTTTAAAAATGCTCGATTCTATTTTAATTAAATGCCAAAAACGTCAGAAGAAATGTAATTAATTTAAAAATAAATATATTTTGAACTTAATTGACTATTTTATTTCCATTCTCCTGATCTTCATATATAGTAAGGGTGAATTATTAGTAGCTCAGTTATAGCTAAATGTTGTGATGTTTATAAGTGTGCAATTATATCAGTCACTATGAAATAATAGTTAGCATTGGGGATTTATCGAACTAGCCAAGACTTTTCATTAGCTAACTGAATGCTTTAATTATTTAATTTCTAACTTTCTTGAGTGAATGAATTGCTCTTACTTATCACTGTTGTTAAGTATAATATTTCTTACATTTAACTTCTTTATTAGTCATTCTATTCAAATGTATTTTTTTAATGATGAAGACCGATGTGTGCCCGCTCGCTCGTTAAACCTTCTGCTCATGGCCGCCTGTACGGTACGGTCTCTTCAGACGTGTGTATCCACTCGCTCGCTCGTTAACTCTTCCTCATTTCCGCCCTAACATCACTGAGGGCGAGCACAGTGACTACGGTACGGTCGCTTAAGATGTATGTGCCCACCTTCCACGTATGCCCACCCACCTTTCCCTCATTTCTGCCTAACCTCATCACTGAAGGCGAACACAATGTCTGCCTACCCGTTCGCTCCTCAGACGCACACACCCCAACACTGAGCCCCTAATTCACCCAGTCGATTATCACTGTACTTTCCAGGCCTATACAGCCTTTTCTAAAAACAAAGGACTTCCTTTGTCCTGTGCGCACATATATATAGCCACATCCTCGTCATCAAGTCATTCGTGGAGCAATCGGAACTGTCGAGCGGTTATGTTACTACTTTCCATAATTTTTTTCAAATTGCGTTCTAGGGGAAGTTTCTTTCTCTTTTTTAAGTTATACTTTTTCTTTTGGTTAAGTTGTTATATTTTTAAGTCACTTTTAAGTCATCTTTTTTCAGTAAATTACTCTTAAAGCGTAAGACATCGAAGTTGCATTTGTTGAGAAATGCATGAATGTAGATGTGCTAAAATTTGAATTTCGTTATATCTTAGATTCGGCTTCACTTTTTTTCTAATTTTTCATTAGCTAATTGAATGTTTCTTGGGACGGTTTTTGGCCAATTTCTATTTTGTTGTATTGCTGCAGCTTATCGTTGTCGTGAAGAAAATCATTTATTGAAGAATTCGTTGGCGATAACTTAATAACTTATTTATTGCTGTTGGCACACTCCTATTGGCAATTAGATCATCAAGGAAGATCTCGAGAGGAAGGAGGTTAGTCCATTTTTCGTCTTTATGTTAGCTTTTTCCTTTTCCTTAGTTTTTTATTTTATGGTTTCTATACTTTTTTTTATTGCCTTTAGCTTGCATTTATGAATGAAATGTGTTATCATTCCGCCTGTGTATGATATTGTTCTTTGGACGGATGGGCTTAATTAGCATTAGTGGCGGATGAGCTTAATTAGCGTTGATAACGGATGGGCTTGATTAGCAGCTTTTCTTTTTAAGTAGTTTCATTTATACATGTATGTGTATTTTGTAGTGATGAAGGGGATGTGTGTGACCAGCCACTGTGTGCGCCTACCTGCCTCTTTTGCCCTTTTCGGTCCTACTCTCATTGAGGGCGAACGGAGTGCCTGTACAGTGCGGTTTCTTTTGATGTCTCTGTCCACCCGTTCGCTCTCATATGCACAACCCCAACTCACCCAGTCGATTGGCACTATACTCCTTGGGGTCTATACAGTCTTTTAAAAATGCCTACCCGCCTCCTACACATTCCCTCCTAACCTTATTGGGACAAAGGACTTCTTTGTCCATATGCGCACACAGACAAATGCGCATATATAGTCACATCCTCGTCAATAAGTATTCGTGGAGCAGTCGGACCTGTCGAGCGGTTGGAGATTTATTTCATTACTTCCTAGTAGCCTCTTTCAAGTGGGTTTGTAGGAGCAAAATTTTTTTTAGTAATAATAATAATAATAAAATAAATAAGTTCTGAAATTTGTTATCGGTTAATAAACTCGCACTCTATTATACAGGAAGCCTAATGGAAGAAAAGGACGTTGAGCTTCCATTTGGTTGGACCGCATGAAGGTAGTGTGGCTTAGGCTTAGGCTTAGGCTTAGGCTTAGGCTAGGCTTAGGCTTAGGCTTAGGCTTAGGCTTAGGCTTAGGCTTAGGCTTAGGCTTAGGCTTAGGCTTAGGCTTAGGCTTAGGCTTAGGCTAGGGCTTAGGCTTAGGCTTAGGCTTAGGCTTAGGCTTAGGCTTAGGCTTAGGCTTAGGCTTAGGCTTAGGCTTAGGCTTAGCTTAGGCTTAGGCTTAGGCTTAGGCTTAGGCTAGGCTTAGCTTAGGCTTAGGCTTAGGCTTAGGCTTTAGGCTTAGGCTTAGGCTTAGGCTTAGGCTTAGGCTTAGGCTTAGGCTTAGGCTTAGGCTTAGGCTTAGGCTTAGGCTTAGGCTTAGGCTTAGGCTTAGGCTTAGGCTTAGGCTTAGGCTTAGGCTTAGGCTTAGGCTTAGGCTTAGGCTTAGGCTTAGGCTTAGGCTTAGGCTTAGGCTTAGGCTTAGGCTACGGGCTTAGGCTTAGGCTTAGGCTTAGCTTAGGCTTAGGCTTAGGCTTAGGCTTAGGCTTAGGCTTAGGCTTAGGCTTAGGCTTAGGCTTAGGCTTAGGCTTAGGCTTAGGCTTAGGCTTAGGCTTAGGCTTAGGCTTAGGCTTAGGCTTAGGCTTAGGCTTAGGCTTAGGCTTAGGCTTAGGCTTAGGCTTAGGCTTAGGCTTAGGCTTAGGCTTAGGCTTAGGCTTAGGCTTAGGCTTAGGCTTAGGCTTAGGCTTAGGCTTAGGCTTAGGCTTAGGCTTAGGCTTAGGCTTAGGCTTAGGCTTAGGCTTAGGCTTAGGCTTAGGCTTAGGCTTAGGCTTAGGCTTAGGCTTAGGCTTAGGCTTAGCTTAGGCTTAGGCTTAGGCTTAGGCTTAGGCTTAGGCTTAGGCTTAGGCTTAGCTTAGGCTTAGGCTTAGGCTTAGGCTTAGGCTTAGGCTTAGGCTTAGGCTTAGGCTTAGGCTTAGGCTTAGGCTTAGGCTTAGGCTTAGGCTTAGGCTTAGCTTAGGCTTAGGCTTAGGCTTAGGCTTAGGCTTAGGCTTAGGCTTAGGCTTAGGCTTAGGCTTAGGCTTAGGCTTAGGCTTAGGCTTAGGCTTAGGCTTAGGCTTAGGCTTAGGCTTAGGCTTAGGCTTAGGCTTAGGCTTAGGCTTAGGCTTAGGCTTAGGCTTAGCTTAGGCTTAGGCTTAGGCTTAGGCTTAGGCTTAGGCTTAGGCTTAGGCTTAGGCTTAGGCTTAGGCTTAGGCTTAGGCTTAGGCTTAGGCTTAGGCTTAGGCTTAGGCTTAGGCTTAGGCTTAGGCTTAGGCTTAGGCTTAGGCTTAGCTTAGGCTTAGGCTTAGGCTTAGGCTTAGGCTTAGGCTTAGGCTTAGGCTTAGGCTTAGGCTTAGGCTTAGGCTTAGGCTTAGGCTTAGGCTTAGGCTTAGGCTTAGGCTTAGGCTTAGGCTTAGGCTTAGGCTTAGGCTTAGGCTTAGGCTTAGGCTTAGGCTTAGGCTTAGGCTTAGGCTTAGGCTTAGGCTTAGGCTTAGGCTTAGGCTTAGGCTTAGGCTTAGGCTTAGGCTTAGGCTTAGGCTTAGCTTAGGCTTAGGCTTAGGCTTAGGCTTAGGCTTAGGCTTAGGCTTAGGCTTAGGCTTAGGCTTAGGCTTAGGCTTAGGCTTAGGCTTAGGCTTAGGCTTAGGCTTAGGCTTAGGCTTAGGCTTAGGCTTAGGCTTAGGCTTAGCTTAGGCTTAGGCTTAGGCTTAGCTTAGGCTTAGGCTTAGGCCTAGGCTTAGGCTTAGGCTTAGGCTTAGGCTTAGGCTTAGGCTTAGGCTTAGGCTTAGGCTTAGGCTTAGGCTTAGGCTTAGGCTTAGGCTTAGGCTTAGGCTTAGGCTTAGGCTTAGGCTTAGGCTTAGGCTTAGGCTAGGCTTAGCTTAGGCTTAGGCTTAGGCTTAGGCTTAGGCTTAGGCTTAGGCTTAGGCTTAGGCTTAGGCTTAGGCTTAGCTTAGGCTTAGGCTTAGGCTTAGGCTTAGCTTAGGCTTAGGCTTAGGCTTAGGCTTAGGCTTAGGCTTAGGCTTAGGCTTAGGCTTAGGCTTAGGCTTAGGCTTAGGCTTAGGCTTAGGCTTAGGCTTAGGCTTAGGCTTAGGCTTAGCTTAGGCTTAGGCTTAGGCTTAGGCTTAGGCTTAGGCTTAGGCTTAGGCTTAGGCTTAGGCTTAGGCTTAGGCTTAGGCTTAGGCTTAGGCTTAGGCTTAGGCTTAGGCTTAGGCTTAGGCTTAGGCTTAGGCTTAGGCTTAGGCTTAGGCTTAGGCTTAGGCTTAGGCTTAGGCTTAGGCTTAGGCTTAGGCTTAGGCTTAGGCTTAGGCTTAGGCTTAGGCTTAGGCTTAGGCTTAGGCTTAGGCTTAGGCTTAGGCTTGAGCATTAGGCTTAGGCTTAGGCTTAGGCTTAGGCTTAGGCTTAGGCTTAGGCTTAGGCTTAGGCTTAGGCTTAGGCTTAGGCTTAGGCTTAGGCTTAGGCTTAGGCTTAGGCTTAGGCTTAGGCTTAGGCTTAGGCTTAGGCTTAGGCTTAGGCTTAGGCTTAGGCTTAGGCTTAGGCTTAGGCTTAGGCTTAGGCTTAGGCTTAGGCTTAGGCTTAGGCTTAGGCTTAGGCTTAGGCTTAGGCTTAGGCTTAGGCTTAGGCTTAGGCTTAGGCTTAGGCTTAGGCTTAGGCTTAGGCTTAGGCTTAGGCTTAGGCTTAGGCTTAGGCTTAGGCTTAGGCTTAGGCTTAGGCTTAGGCTTAGGCTTAGGCTTAGGCTTAGCTTAGGCTTAGGCTTAGGCTTAGGCTTAGGCTTAGGCTTAGGCTTAGGCTTAGGCTTAGGCTTAGGCTTAGGCTTAGGCTTAGGCTTAGGCTTAGGCTTAGGCTTAGGCTTAGGCTTAGGCTTAGGCTTAGGCTTAGGCTTAGGCTTAGGCTTAGGCTTAGGCTTAGCTTAGGCTTAGGCTTAGGCTTAGGCTTAGGCTTAGGCTTAGGCTTAGGCTTAGGCTTAGGCTTAGGCTTAGGCTTAGCTTAGGCTTAGGCTTAGGCTTAGGCTTAGGCTTAGGCTTAGGCTTAGGCTTAGGCTTAGGCTTAGGCTTAGGCTTAGGCTTAGGCTTAGGCTTAGGCTTAGGCTTAGGCTTAGGCTTAGGCTTAGGCTTAGGCTTAGGCTTAGGCTTAGGCTTAGGCTTAGGCTTAGGCTTAGGCTTAGGCTTAGGCTTAGGCTTAGGCTTAGGCTTAGGCTTAGGCTTAGGCTTAGGCTTAGGCTTAGGCTTAGGCTTAGGCTTAGGCTTAGGCTTAGGCTTAGGCTTAGGCTTAGGCTTAGGCTTAGGCTTAGGCTTAGGCTTAGGCTTAGGCTTAGGCTTAGGCTTAGGCTTAGGCTTAGGCTTAGGCTTAGGCTTAGGCTTAGGCTTAGGCTTAGGCTTAGGCTTAGGCTTAGGCTTAGGCTTAGGCTTAGGCTTAGGCTTAGGCTTAGGCTTAGGCTTAGGCTTAGGCTTAGGCTTAGGCTTAGGCTTAGGCTTAGGCTTAGGCTTAGGCTTAGGCTTAGGCTTAGGCTTAGGCTTAGGCTTAGGCTTAGGCTTAGGCTTAGCTTAGGCTTAGGCTTAGGCTTAGGCTTAGGCTTAGGCTTAGGCTTAGGCTTAGGCTTAGGCTTAGGCTTAGGCTTAGGCTTAGGCTTAGGCTTAGGCTTAGGCTTAGGCTTAGGCTTAGGCTTGAGCTTAGGCTTAGGCTTAGGCTTAGGCTTAGGCTTAGGCTTAGGCTTAGGCTTAGGCTTAGGCTTAGGCTTAGGCTTAGGCTTAGGCTTAGGCTTAGGCTTAGGCTTAGGCTTAGGCTTAGGCTTAGGCTTAGGCTTAGGCTTAGGCTTAGGCTTAGGCTTAGGCTTAGGCTTAGGCTTAGGCTTAGGCTTAGGCTTAGGCTTAGGCTTAGGCTTAGGCTTAGGCTTAGGCTTAGGCTTAGGCTTAGGCTTAGGCTTAGGCTTAGGCTTAGGCTTAGGCTTAGGCTTAGGCTTAGGCTTAGGCTTAGGCTTAGGCTTAGGCTTAGGCTTAGGCTTAGGCTTAGGCTTAGGCTTAGGCTTAGGCTTAGGCTTAGGCTTAGGCTTAGGCTTAGGCTTAGGCTTAGGCTTAGGCTTAGGCTTAGGCTTAGGCTTAGGCTTAGGCTTAGGCTTAGGCTTAGGCTTAGGCTTAGGCTTAGGCTTAGGCTTAGGCTTAGGCTTAGGCTTAGGCTTAGGCTTAGGCTTAGGCTTAGGCTTAGGCTTAGGCTTAGGCTTAGGCTTAGGCTTAGGCTTAGGCTTAGGCTTAGGCTTAGGCTTAGGCTTAGGCTTAGGCTTAGGCTTAGGCTTAGGCTTAGGCTTAGGCTTAGGCTTAGGCTTAGGCTTAGGCTTAGGCTTAGGCTTAGGCTTAGGCTTAGGCTTAGGCTTAGGCTTAGGCTTAGGCTTAGGCTTAGGCTTAGGCTTAGGCTTAGGCTTAGGCTTAGGCTTAGGCTTAGGCTTAGGCTTAGGCTTAGGCTTAGGCTTAGGCTTAGGCTTAGGCTTAGGCTTAGGCTTAGGCTTAGGCTTAGGCTTAGGCTTAGGCTTAGGCTTAGGCTTAGGCTTAGGCTTAGGCTTAGGCTTAGGCTTAGGCTTAGGCTTAGGCTTAGGCTTAGGCTTAGGCTTAGGCTTAGGCTTAGGCTTAGGCTTAGGCTTAGGCTTAGCTTAGGCTTAGGCTTAGGCTTAGGCTTAGGCTTAGGCTTAGGCTTAGGCTTAGGCTTAGGCTTAGGCTTAGGCTTAGGCTTAGGCTTAGGCTTAGGCTTAGGCTTAGGCTTAGGCTTAGGCTTAGGCTTAGGCTTAGGCTTAGGCTTAGGCTTAGGCTTAGCTTAGGCTTAGGCTTAGGCTTAGCTTAGGCTTAGGCTTAGGCTTAGCTTAGGCTTAGGCTTAGGCTTAGGCTTAGGCTTAGGCTTAGGCTTAGGCTTAGGCTTAGGCTTAGGCTTAGGCTTAGGCTTAGGCTTAGGCTTAGGCTTAGGCTTAGGCTTAGGCTTAGGCTTAGGCTTAGGCTTAGGCTTAGGCTTAGGCTTAGGCTTAGCTTAGGCTTAGGCTTAGGCTTAGGCTTAGGCTTAGGCTTAGGCTTAGGCTTAGGCTTAGGCTTAGGCTTAGGCTTAGGCTTAGCTTAGGCTTAGGCTTAGGCTTAGGCTTAGCTTAGGCTTAGGCTTAGGCTTAGGCTTAGGCTTAGGCTTAGGCTTAGGCTTAGCTTAGGCTTAGGCTTAGGCTTAGGCTTAGGCTTAGGCTTAGGCTTAGGCTTAGGCTTAGGCTTTAGGCTTAGGCTTAGGCTTAGGCTTAGGCTTAGGCTTAGGCTTAGGCTTAGGCTTAGGCTTAGGCTTAGGCTTAGGCTTAGGCTTAGGCTTAGGCTTAGGCTTAGGCTTAGGCTTAGGCTTAGGCTTAGGCTTAGGCTTAGGCTTAGCTTAGGCTTAGGCTTAGCTTAGGCTTAGGCTTAGGCTTAGGCTTAGGCTTAGGCTTAGGCTTAGGCTTAGGCTTAGGCTTAGGCTTAGGCTTAGGCTTAGGCTTAGGCTTAGGCTTAGGCTTAGGCTTAGGCTTAGCTTAGGCTTAGGCTTAGGCTTAGGCTTAGGCTTAGCTTAGGCTTAGGCTTAGGCTTAGGCTTAGGCTTAGGCTTAGCTTAGGCTTAGGCTTAGGCTTAGGCTTAGGCTTAGGCTTAGGCTTAGGCTTAGGCTTAGGCTTAGGCTTAGGCTTAGGCTTAGCTTAGGCTTAGGCTAGGCTTAGGCTTAGGCTTAGGCTTAGGCTTAGGCTTAGGCTTAGGCTTAGGCTTAGGCTTAGGCTTAGGCTTAGGCTTAGCTTAGGCTTAGGCTTAGGCTTAGGCTTAGGCTTAGGCTTAGGCTTAGGCTTAGGCTTAGGCTTAGGCTTAGGCTTAGGCTTAGGCTTAGGCTTAGGCTTAGGCTTAGGCTTAGGCTTAGGCTTAGGCTTAGGCTTAGGCTTAGGCTTAGGCTTAGGCTTAGGCTTAGCTTAGGCTTAGGCTTAGGCTTAGGCTTAGGCTTAGGCTTAGGCTAGCTTAGGCTTAGGCTTAGGCTTAGGCTTAGGCTTAGGCTTAGCTTAGGCTTAGGCTTAGGCTTAGGCTTAGGCTTAGGCTTAGGCTTAGGCTTAGGCTTAGGCTTAGGCTTAGGCTTAGGCTTAGGCTTAGGCTTAGGCTTAGGCTTAGCTTAGGCTTAGGCTTAGGCTTAGGCTTAGGCTTAGGCTTAGGCTTAGGCTTAGCTTAGGCTTAGGCTTAGGCTTAGGCTTAGGCTTAGGCTTTAGGCTTAGGCTTAGGCTTAGGCTTAGGCTTAGGCTTAGCTAGGCTTAGGCTTAGGCTTAGGCTTAGGCTTAGGCTTAGGCTAGGCTTAGGCTTAGGCTTAGGCTTAGGCTTAGGCTTAGGCTTAGGCTTAGGCTTAGGCTTAGGCTTAGGCTTAGGCTTAGGCTTAGGCTTAGCTTAGGCTTAGGCTTAGGCTTAGGCTTAGGCTTAGGCTTAGGCTTAGCTTAGGCTTAGGCTTAGGCTTAGGCTTAGGCTTAGCTTAGGCTTAGGCTTAGGCTTAGGCTTAGGCTTAGGCTTAGGCTTAGGCTTAGGCTTAGGCTTAGCTAGGCTTAGGCTTAGCTTAGGCTTAGGCTTAGCTAGCTTAGCTTAGGCTTAGGCTTAGGCTAGGCTTAGGCTTAGGCTTAGGCTAGGCTTAGGCTTAGGCTTAGGCTAGGCTTAGGCTTAGGCTTAGGCTTAGGCTTAGCTTAGGCTTAGGCTTAGGCTTAGGCTTAGGCTTAGGCTTAGGCTTAGGCTTAGGCTTAGGCTTAGGCTTAGGCTTAGGCTTAGGCTAGGCTAAGGTAGCCTAAGCCTAAGCCTAAGCCTAGCTAAGCCTAAGCCTAAGCCTAAGCTAAGCCTAAGCCTAGCTAAGCCTAGCCTAAGCCTAAGCTAAGCCTAAGCCTAAGCCTAAGCCTAAGCCTAGCTAAGCCTAAGCTAAGCCTAAGCTAAGCTAAGCCTAAGCCTAAGCCTAAGCCTAAGCCTAAGCCTAAGCCTAGCCTAAGCCTAAGCCTAAGCCTAAGCCTAAGCCTAAGCTAAGCCTAAGCCTAAGCCTAAGCCTAAGCCTAAGCCTAAGCCTAAGCCTAAGCTAAGCTAAGCCTAAGCCTAAGCCTAAGCTAAGCCTAAGCCTAAGCTAAGCCTAAGCCTAAGCCTAAGCCTAAGCCTAAGCTAGCTAAGCCTAAGCCTAAGCCTAAGCCTAAGCTAAGCCTAAGCCTAAGCCTAAGCCTAAGCCTAAGCCTAAGCTAAGCCTAAGCCTAAGCCTAAGCCTAAGCTAAGCCTAAGCCTAAGCCTAAGCCTAAGCCTAAGCCTAAGCCTAAGCCTAAGCCTAAGCCTAAGCCTAAGCCTAAGCCTAAGCCTAAGCCTAAGCCTAAGCCTAAGCCTAAGCCTAAGCCTAAGCCTAAGCCTAAGCCTAAGCCTAAGCCTAAGCTAAGCCTAAGCCTAAGCCTAAGCCTAAGCCTAAGCCTAAGCCTAAGCCTAAGCCTAAGCCTAAGCCTAAGCCTAAGCCTAAGCCTAAGCCTAAGCTAAGCCTAAGCCTAAGCCTAAGCCTAAGCTAAGCCTAAGCCTAAGCCTAAGCCTAAGCCTAAGCCTAAGCCTAAGCCTAAGCCTAAGCTAAGCCTAAGCCTAAGCCTAAGCCTAAGCTAAGCCTAAGCCTAAGCCTAAGCTAAGCCTAAGCCTAAGCCTAAGCCTAAGCCTAAGCCTAAGCCTAAGCCTAAGCCTAAGCCTAAGCCTAAGCCTAAGCCTAAGCCTAAGCCTAAGCCTAAGCCTAAGCCTAAGCCTAAGCCTAAGCCTAAGCCTAAGCCTAAGCCTAAGCTAAGCCTAAGCCTAAGCCTAAGCCTAAGCCTAAGCCTAAGCCTAAGCCTAAGCCTAAGCCTAAGCCTAAGCCTAAGCCTAAGCCTAAGCCTAAGCCTAAGCTAAGCCTAAGCCTAAGCCTAAGCCTAAGCCTAAGCCTAAGCCTAAGCCTAAGCCTAAGCCTAAGCTAAGCTAAGCCTAAGCCTAAGCCTAAGCCTAAGCCTAAGCCTAAGCCTAAGCCTAAGCCTAAGCCTAAGCCTAAGCCTAAGCCTAAGCCTAAGCCTAAGCCTAAGCCTAAGCCTAAGCTAAGCCTAAGCCTAAGCCTAAGCCTAAGCCTAAGCCTAAGCCTAAGCCTAAGCCTAAGCCTAAGCCTAAGCCTAAGCCTAAGCCTAAGCCTAAGCCTAAGCCTAAGCCTAAGCCTAAGCCTAAGCCTAAGCCTAAGCCTAAGCCTAAGCTAAGCCTAAGCCTAAGCCTAAGCCTAAGCCTAAGCCTAAGCCTAAGCCTAAGCCTAAGCCTAAGCCTAAGCTAAGCCTAAGCCTAAGCCTAAGCCTAAGCCTAAGCCTAAGCCTAAGCCTAAGCCTAAGCCTAAGCCTAAGCCTAAGCCTAAGCCTAAGCCTAAGCCTAAGCCTAAGCCTAAGCCTAAGCCTAAGCCTAAGCTAAGCCTAAGCCTAAGCCTAAGCTAAGCCTAAGCCTAAGCCTAAGCCTAAGCCTAAGCCTAAGCCTAAGCCTAAGCCTAAGCCTAAGCCTAAGCCTAAGCCTAAGCCTAAGCCTAAGCCTAAGCTAAGCCTAAGCCTAAGCCTAAGCCTAAGCCTAAGCCTAAGCCTAAGCCTAAGCCTAAGCCTAAGCCTAAGCCTAAGCCTAAGCCTAAGCCTAAGCCTAAGCCTAAGCCTAAGCCTAAGCCTAAGCCTAAGCCTAAGCCTAAGCCTAAGCCTAAGCCTAAGCCTAAGCCTAAGCTAAGCCTAAGCCTAAGCCTAAGCCTAAGCCTAAGCCTAAGCCTAAGCCTAAGCCTAAGCCTAAGCCTAAGCCTAAGCCTAAGCCTAAGCCTAAGCCTAAGCCTAAGCCTAAGCCTAAGCCTAAGCCTAAGCCTAAGCTAAGCCTAAGCCTAAGCCTAAGCCTAAGCCTAAGCCTAAGCCTAAGCCTAAGCCTAAGCCTAAGCCTAAGCCTAAGCCTAAGCCTAAGCCTAAGCCTAAGCCTAAGCCTAAGCCTAAGCCTAAGCCTAAGCCTAAGCCTAAGCCTAAGCCTAAGCCTAAGCCTAAGCCTAAGCCTAAGCCTAAGCCTAAGCCTAAGCCTAAGCCTAAGCCTAAGCCTAAGCCTAAGCCTAAGCCTAAGCCTAAGCCTAAGCCTAAGCCTAAGCCTAAGCCTAAGCCTAAGCCTAAGCCTAAGCCTAAGCCTAAGCCTAAGCCTAAGCCTAACGCTAAAGCCTAAGCCTAAGCCTAAGCCTAAGCCTAAGCCTAAGCCTAAGCCTAAGCCTAAGCCTAAGCCTAAGCCTAAGCCTAAGCCTAAGCCTAAGCCTAAGCCTAAGCCTAAGCCTAAGCCTAAGCCTAAGCCTAAGCCTAAGCCTAAGCCTAAGCCTAAGCCTAAGCCTAAGCCTAAGCCTAAGCCTAAGCCTAAGCCTAAGCCTAAGCCTAAGCCTAAGCCTAAGCCTAAGCCTAAGCCTAAGCCTAAGCCTAAGCCTAAGCCTAAGCCTAAGCCTAAGCCTAAGCCTAAGCCTAAGCCTAAGCCTAAGCCTAAGCCTAAGCCTAAGCCTAAGCCTAAGCCTAAGCCTAAGCCTAAGCCTAAGCCTAAGCCTAAGCCTAAGCCTAAGCCTAAGCCTAAGCCTAAGCCTAAGCCTAAGCCTAAGCCTAAGCCTAAGCCTAAGCCTAAGCCTAAGCCTAAGCCTAAGCCTAAGCCTAAGCCTAAGCCTAAGCCTAAGCCTAAGCCTAAGCCTAAGCCTAAGCCTAAGCCTAAGCCTAAGCCTAAGCCTAAGCCTAAGCCTAAGCCTAAGCCTAAGCCTAAGCCTAAGCCTAAGCCTAAGCCTAAGCCTAAGCCTAAGCCTAAGCCTAAGCCTAAGCCTAAGCCTAAGCCTAAGCCTAAGCCTAAGCCTAAGCCTAAGCCTAAGCCTAAGCCTAAGCCTAAGCCTAAGCCTAAGCCTAAGCCTAAGCCTAAGCCTAAGCCTAAGCCTAAGCCTAAGCCTAAGCCTAAGCCTAAGCCTAAGCCTAAGCCTAAGCCTAAGCCTAAGCCTAAGCCTAAGCCTAAGCCTAAGCCTAAGCCTAAGCCTAAGCCTAAGCCTAAGCCTAACGCTAAGCCTAAGCCTAAGCCTAAGCCTAAGCCTAAGCCTAAGCCTAAGCCTAAGCCTAAGCCTAAGCCTAAGCCTAAGCCTAAGCCTAAGCCTAAGCCTAAGCCTAAGCCTAAGCCTAAGCCTAAGCCTAAGCCTAAGCCTAAGCCTAAGCCTAAGCCTAAGCCTAAGCCTAAGCCTAAGCCTAAGCCTAAGCCTAAGCCTAAGCCTAAGCCTAAGCCTAAGCCTAAGCCTAAGCCTAAGCCTAAGCCTAAGCCTAAGCCTAAGCCTAAGCCTAAGCCTAAGCCTAAGCCTAAGCCTAAGCCTAAGCCTAAGCCTAAGCCTAAGCCTAAGCCTAAGCCTAAGCCTAAGCCTAAGCCTAAGCCTAAGCCTAAGCCTAAGCCTAAGCCTAAGCCTAAGCCTAAGCCTAAGCCTAAGCCTAAGCCTAAGCTGAAGCCTAAGCCTAAGCCTAAGCCTAAGCCTAAGCCTAAGCCTAAGCCTAAGCCTAAGCCTAAGCCTAAGCCTAAGCCTAAGCCTAAGCCTAAGCCTAAGCCTAAGCCTAAGCCTAAGCCTAAGCCTAAGCCTAAGCCTAAGCCTAAGCCTAAGCCTAAGCCTAAGCCTAAGCCTAAGCCTAAGCCTAAGCCTAAGCCTAAGCCTAAGCCTAAGCCTAAGCCTAAGCCTAAGCCTAAGCCTAAGCCTAAGCCTAAGCCTAAGCCTAAGCCTAAGCCTAAGCCTAAGCCTAAGCCTAACGCTAAGCCTAAGCCTAAGCCTAAGCCTAAGCCTAAGCCTAAGCCTAAGCCTAAGCCTAAGCCTAAGCCTAAGCCTAAGCCTAAGCCTAACGCTAAGCCTAAGCCTAAGCCTAAGCCTAAGCCTAAGCCTAAGCCTAAGCCTAAGCCTAAGCCTAAGCCTAAGCCTAAGCCTAAGCCTAAGCCTAAGCCTAAGCCTAAGCCTAAGCCTAAGCCTAAGCCTAAGCCTAAGCCTAAGCCTAAGCCTAAGCCTAAGCCTAAGCCTAAGCCTAAGCCTAAGCCTAAGCCTAAGCCTAAGCCTAAGCCTAAGCCTAAGCCTAAGCCTAAGCCTAAGCCTAAGCCTAAGCCTAAGCCTAAGCCTAAGCCTAAGCCTAAGCCTAAGCCTAAGCCTAAGCCTAAGCCTAAGCCTAAGCCTAAGCCTAAGCCTAAGCCTAAGCCTAAGCCTAAGCCTAAGCCTAAGCCTAAGCCTAAGCCTAAGCCTAAGCCTAAGCCTAAGCCTAAGCCTAAGCCTAAGCCTAAGCCTAAGCCTAAGCCTAAGCCTAAGCCTAAGCCTAAGCCTAAGCCTAAGCCTAAGCCTAAGCCTAAGCCTAAGCCTAAGCCTAAGCCTAAGCCTAAGCCTAAGCCTAAGCCTAAGCCTAAGCCTAAGCCTAAGCCTAAGCCTAAGCCTAAGCCTAAGCCTAAGCCTAAGCCTAAGCCTAAGCCTAAGCCTAAGCCTAAGCCTAAGCCTAAGCCTAAGCCTAAGCCTAAGCCTAAGCCTAAGCCTAAGCCTAAGCCTAAGCCTAAGCCTAAGCCTAAGCCTAAGCCTAAGCCTAAGCCTAAGCCTAAGCCTAAGCCTAAGCCTAAGCCTAAGCCTAAGCCTAAGCCTAAGCCTAAGCCTAAGCCTAAGCCTAAGCCTAAGCCTAAGCCTAAGCCTAAGCCTAAGCCTAAGCCTAAGCCTAAGCCTAAGCCTAAGCCTAAGCCTAAGCCTAAGCCTAAGCCTAAGCCTAAGCCTAAGCCTAAGCCTAAGCCTAAGCCTAAGCCTAAGCCTAAGCCTAAGCCTAAGCCTAAGCCTAAGCCTAAGCCTAAGCCTAAGCCTAAGCCTAAGCCTAAGCCTAAGCCTAAGCCTAAGCCTAAGCCTAAGCCTAAGCCTAAGCCTAAGCCTAAGCCTAAGCCTAAGCCTAAGCCTAAGCCTAAGCCTAAGCCTAAGCCTAAGCCTAAGCCTAAGCCTAAGCCTAAGCCTAAGCCTAAGCCTAAGCCTAAGCCTAAGCCTAAGCCTAAGCCTAAGCCTAAGCCTAAGCCTAAGCCTAAGCCTAAGCCTAAGCCTAAGCCTAAGCCTAAGCCTAAGCCTAAGCCTAAGCCTAAGCCTAAGCCTAAGCCTAAGCCTAAGCCTAAGCCTAAGCCTAAGCCTAAGCCTAAGCCTAAGCCTAAGCCTAAGCCTAAGCCTAAGCCTAAGCCTAAGCCTAAGCCTAAGCCTAAGCCTAAGCCTAAGCCTAAGCCTAAGCCTAAGCCTAAGCCTAAGCCTAAGCCTAAGCCTAAGCCTAAGCCTAAGCCTAAGCCTAAGCCTAAGCCTAAGCCTAAGCCTAAGCCTAAGCCTAAGCCTAAGCCTAAGCCTAAGCCTAAGCCTAAGCTGAAGCCTAAGCCTAAGCCTAAGCCTAAGCCTAAGCCTAAGCCTAAGCCTAAGCCTAAGCCTAAGCCTAAGCCTAAGCCTAAGCCTAAGCCTAAGCCTAAGCCTAAGCCTAAGCCTAAGCCTAAGCCTAAGCCTAAGCCTAAGCCTAAGCCTAAGCCTAAGCCTAAGCCTAAGCCTAAGCCTAAGCCTAAGCCTAAGCCTAAGCCTAAGCCTAAGCCTAAGCCTAAGCCTAAGCCTAAGCCTAAGCCTAAGCCTAAGCCTAAGCCTAAGCCTAAGCCTAAGCCTAAGCCTAAGCCTAAGCCTAAGCCTAAGCCTAAGCCTAAGCCTAAGCCTAAGCCTAAGCCTAAGCCTAAGCCTAAGCCTAAGCCTAAGCCTAAGCCTAAGCCTAAGCCTAAGCCTAAGCCTAAGCCTAAGCCTAAGCCTAAGCCTAAGCCTAAGCCTAAGCCTAAGCCTAAGCCTAAGCCTAAGCCTAAGCCTAAGCCTAAGCCTAAGCCTAAGCCTAAGCCTAAGCCTAAGCCTAAGCCTAAGCCTAAGCCTAAGCCTAAGCCTAAGCCTAAGCCTAAGCCTAAGCCTAAGCCTAAGCCTAAGCCTAAGCTAAGCCTAAGCCTAAGCCTAAGCCTAAGCCTAAGCCTAAGCTAAGCTAAGCCTAAGCCTAAGCCTAAGCCTAAGCCTAAGCCTAAGCCTAAGCCTAAGCCTAAGCCTAAGCCTAAGCCTAAGCCTAAGCCTAAGCCTAAGCCTAAGCCTAAGCCTAAGCCTAAGCCTAAGCCTAAGCCTAAGCCTAAGCCTAAGCCTAAGCCTAAGCCTAAGCCTAAGCCTAAGCCTAAGCCTAAGCCTAAGCCTAAGCCTAAGCCTAAGCCTAAGCCTAAGCCTAAGCCTAAGCCTAAGCCTAAGCCTAAGCCTAAGCCTAAGCCTAAGCCTAAGCCTAAGCCTAAGCCTAAGCCTAAGCCTAAGCCTAAGCCTAAGCCTAAGCCTAAGCCTAAGCCTAAGCCTAAGCCTAAGCCTAAGCCTAAGCCTAAGCCTAAGCCTAAGCCTAAGGCTAAGCCTAAGCCTAAGCCTAAGCCTAAGCCTAAGCCTAAGCCTAAGCCTAAGCCTAAGCCTAAGCCTAAGCCTAAGCCTAAGCCTAAGCCTAAGCCTAAGCCTAAGCCTAAGCCTAAGCCTAAGCCTAAGCCTAAGCCTAAGCCTAAGCCTAAGCCTAAGCCTAAGCCTAAGCCTAAGCCTAAGCCTAAGCACACATACCTTCATGCGGTTCCAACCAAATGGAAGCTCAACGTCCTTTTCTTCCATTAGGCTTCCTGTAAATAATAGAGTGCGAGTTTATTAACCGATAACAAATTTCAGAACTTATTTATTTTATTATTATTATTACTAAAAAAAATTTTGCTCCTACAAACCCACTTGAAAGAGGCTACTAGGAAGTAATGAAATAAATCTCCAACCGCTCGACAGGTCCGACTGCTCCACGAATGACTTATTGACGAGGATGTGACTATATACATGCGCATTTGTCTGTGTGCGCATATGGACAAAGAAGTCCTTTGTCCCAATAAGGTTAGGAGGGAAATGTGTAGGAGGGCGGGTAGGCATTTTTAAAAAGACTGTATAGACCCCAAGGGAGTATAGTGCCAATCGACTGGGTGAGTTGGGGTTGTGCATATGAGGAGCGAACGGGTGGACAGAGACATCAAAAGAAACCGCACTGTACAGGCACTCCGTTCGCCCTCAATGAGAGTAGGACCGAAAAGGGCAAAAGGAGGCAGGTAGGCGCACACAGTGGCTGGTCACACACATCCCCTTCATCACTACAAAATACACATACATGTATAAATGAAACTACTTAAAAAGAAAAGCTGCTAATCAAGCCCATCCGTTATCAACGCTGATTAAGCTCATCCGCCACTAATGCTAATTAAGCCCATCCGTCCAAATAACAATAGCATACACAGGCGGAATGACAATACATTTCATTCGTAAATGCAAGCTAAAGGCAATAAAAAAAGTACAGAAACCATAAAATAAAAAGCTAAGGAAAAAAGCTAAACATAAAGACGAAAAATGGACTAACCTCCTTCCTCTCGAGATCTTCCTTGATGATCTAATTGCCAATAGGAGTTTGCCAACAACAATAAATAAGTTACTAAGTTATCGCCAACGAATTCTGCAATAAATGATTTTCTTCACGACAACGATAAGCTGCAGCAATACAACAAAAATAGAAATTGGCCAAAAACCGTCCCAAGAAACATTCAATTAGCTAATGAAAAATTAGAAAAAAAGTGAAGCCAAATCTAAGATATAACGAAATTCAAATTTTAGCACATCTACATTCATGCATTTCTCAACCAAATGCAACTTCGATGTCCTTACGCTTTAAGTAATTAACTGAAAAAGATGACTTAAAAGTGACTTAAAAATATAACAACTTAACCAAAAGAAAAAGTATAACTTAAAAAAGAAAAAATTCCCTAGAACGCAATTTGGAAAAAATTATGGAAGTAGTAAATAAACGCCCGACCGCTCGACAGTTCCGATTGCTCCACGAATGACTTGATGACGAGGATGTGGCTATATATATGTGCGCACAGGACAAAGGAAGTCCTTTGTTTTTTAGAAAAGGCTGTATAGGCCTGGGAAAGTACAGTGATAATCGACTGGGTGAATTAGGGGCTCAGTGTTGGGGTGTGTGCGTCTGAGGAGCGAACGGGTAGGCAGACATTGTGTTCGCCTTCAGTGATGAGGTTAGGGCAGAAATGAGGGAAGGGTGGGTGGGCATACGTGGAAGGTGGGCACATACATCTTAAGCGACCGTACCGTAGTCACTGTGCTCGCCCTCAGTGATGTTAGGGCGGAAATGAGGAAAAGAGTTAACGAGCGAGCGAGTGGATACACACGTCTGAAGAGACCGTACCGTACAGGCGGCCATGAGCAGAAGGTTTAACGAGCGAGCGGGCACACACATCGGTCTTCATCATTAAAAAAATACATTTGAATAACTAGAATGACTAATAAAGAAGTTAAATGTAAGAAATATTATACTTAACAGACAGTGATAAGTAAGAGCAATTCATTCACTCAAGAAAGTTAGAAATTAAATAATTAAAGCATTCAGTTAGCTAATGAAAAAGTCTTGGCTAGTTCGATAAATCCCCAATGCTAACTATTATTTCATAGTGACTGATATAATTGCACACTTATAAACATCACAACATTTAGCTAATAACTGAGCTACTAATAATTCACCCTTACTATATATGAAGATCAGGAGAATGGAAATAAAATAGTCAATTAAGTTCAAAATATATTTATTTTAAATTAATTACATTTCTTCTGACGTTTTTGGCATTTAATTAAAATAGAATCGAGCATTTTTAAAAATGTTTTCAACATTAAATCAACAAAATCTTGGAAATCTTGGAACTTTCCTAATAATCCATTTTTAAATTTGTAATTAAAATTATTTTTAATGCCAAAAAAAAATTTTTTAATCACTAATAATTGCAAATTTTTTTTTTACTTCAACATTGAAATATTACTCTAAAGTGCATTTTATAAACTTTCTTTTTTGCTTAAATTCTCAAATATCTCCACCAGAATATATACTGATCAATACGAAACTCTTGGAAACTGTCGAACTTTCTTAATGACCCATATTTAAATGAGTAATTAAAATTAAGCATTAAGTTAAAAAAACTCTCGGAAATTCCCGAACTTTCCAAATAATCCATATTTAAATCTGCAATTAAAATTAGTTTCAATACCAAAAATAATTAAAAATCATCACTAATTGCAAATTTTATTAAATTTGTACATTAAAAGAATATCTTAAAGTGAATTTTATAAAGTTTCTTATTTGCATAAATGATCAAATATCCCCAACAGAATATATGAAGATCAGGAGAATGCAAATAATATAGCCAATAAAGTTCAAAATATATGAACTTTTCTATTGATCCATATTTAAATCTGCAATTATTTTCAAAGTCAAAAAAAAATTAAAATCATTAAATTCTATAAAGTTTCTTTTCTCCATAAATTTCAAATATCCCTAACAGAATATGTGAAGATCAAGGGAATGCAAACAAAAATAATTAATTAAGTTCAAAATATATTTATTTTTAATGAATAATATTTTCTAATTTTTGGCACTAATTGAAACAGAATTAAGAAAAACTAAAAAATTTTTTTAATACTAAATTTATAAAAAAACTTCTAAAAATTGTCGAAATTTCTTAAATAACCATGTCTAGAATTGTAACTAAATAATTTTAATATTTAAAAAATAATTGAAATCATGTATAGTTGCAAATTTAATTGATTTGTGCATTGAAAGTTTGCTTTAAAGTTGATTTTTAATACATTCCTTTTGCATAAAATGTCAAAAATAGTAAATAAAATGTCAGCAGATCAAGTTTAATGCAAATAAAGAAATCAATTAAGTTCAATAAATGTTTATTTTTAAATGAATTATATTTTTCCAGCATTGGCAGATTCTATTTGAAACAGAATTAAATAAAATTAAAACATTTTTAATATTAAATATGCAAAAACTCTGGAAACTGTCGAACATTCTTAATGATCCATATTTAAATCTGCAATTAAAATTAATTTCAATACCAAAAATAAATTAAATCATCACTAATTGCAAATTTTATTAAATTTGTACATTGAAAGATACTTCAGAGAATTCTATAAATTTCTTTTCTGCAATTACATGTCAAATATCCCAAACAGAATGTTTGCAGATCAAGAGCAATGTAAATAAAATGATCAATTAAGTCAAAATATATTTTATTTTTAAGTGAATCAAATTTTATAACACTGTTGGCACTTAACTGAAACAGAATTTAGCAGATTTAAAAATTTTTTCTGTATTAAATTAACAAAAGCTCTTGCAAACTGCCGAATTTAAATCTGCAATTAAAATTAATTTCAATATCAAAAATAAATTAAAATCAGCCTAAAGGCAATTTCCATTAAATTTGTACCTGAAAGAAAACTTTAAAGTGAATTTTATAAACTTTTTTTTGCCTAAATTGTCAAATATCCCCAACATAATATATGAAAAGATTGCAAACTCCCGAACTTCCCTAGTGATCCATATTTAAATCTGCAATTAAAATTAATTTCAATATCAAAAATAAATTAAAATTGGCCTAAAAGCAATTTCCATTAAATTTGTACATTGAAAGAAACTTTAAAGTGAATTTTATAAAGTTTCTTTTTGCCTTAATTGTCAAATATCCCTAACAGAATACATGAAGAAGATTGCAAACCCCGAAATTCAGTTATACTCAGATTATATACAGATTACAATTCAGTTATACCCAGATTAAAATTCAGTTTTACTTAGATTATAATTCAGTTCTACCAGATTATAATTCAGTTATACTCAACTCAGTTTAAAAAATTAAAAGTTAAATTTTTAATTTTTTAGCATAAAAAACTGGCAAAAAACATAAAAATAAGAATTAAAAAAAATAAAAATATATAGTAATGTTCTTTTTTCATCAAAAAAATATTTATATTAAAATTACTTTTGCCCATATGTTGTTGCGATTCTATGATTGAAAAGGCAAAATCATTTTAATTGTTTTAAAGTTTTTTTTTATTTCTATTGTTAAATTTATGTTAATTGGTGAATGATTCTTTTGTAAAAATGCAACTTCTCTAAAACTATAGTTTTATCTCAGAAATAAGATTTCTGTGGCTATTATTAGAAAGCAAATTCAATATTTTTTTTCTGCTTCGTTTAAAAAAAGATGCTCTCAAAACGTTTGTTTATCATTTATTTATTATTATAAAACTTCATCGATTCTTATTATTGCTTTAAATTACTTATGAATCCATTTCATTTCAAAGTGGAAAAAGAGACAATTTATTTTAGATCTATAAAAAAATCTCACTTTTTTCTTGATCATTATTGAAATAATTTCAGAGCAAAATAAAATACTCACTTTAGCATATAATTTAATAATTTCGATTTAACATTTAACAGGAACGAAATCATACTTTGGAAAAATAAAAGAAATTAAAAGTATTTTTCATAAGCAAAATTGATTCATACAATTTCTTTTTTCATGCGTATGCATGAATGAATTTCAAATAATTTAAAATAGCTATGGAATATTGTTGTAATTCAGTTAAGATTAATTCAATAAATGCAGAATATTTGTTAAATTTCGCTGATGCTTTTCAAGTATTTCAAAAATCAAATTTATTATAAGAGCAATCAAAAAAGAAGGAAGGAAAGAAAGAAATTTAAAATAATAAACAAAGTGAGAAAAATGTGCTGACTTTTTTTAGAATTAATGGATCTAAATTATTCCATATTTCGTATAGAAATTTTTTATCAACTGAAATTTCTTCTTTATTTTTTTATATCCTAAAAAAGAGTAATAGTAGAAAATAAATTCGGATAAGTAAGCAAAAAGCTTTCCATTATTGATAACATTTTGATATACCGAAATGCAGAGATTAAAATTGGGAAATTATTACCGATTGTAAATTATTGTAATCTAAAATTGAACAGACAGATCTTTCAGTAACTTACTTGTAATAACAGATAATACATTATTTTTTTTTCTTTTTTTAAATTATAGCAAATATTTTTTCTCTTGCTTTTTTCTTTTAAATTCTAACAAACTTTTTCAACTACTTTTTCTTCCTCATTTTCAATTCGATTTTAACTGAAATTTCAATTATTTTTATAATGCACTGCAGATAGGTAAATAATTGATTGCTAACATTAAACATTTTAAAGACTGGTTCATTGTATATTTATATTATTTGCTGAATTTCTTTTCCATTTATTTAAATACTTTATGCTTTTTCCTTTTGGTATTTTCCTTTATTTCAAACAGTGTATAAAGCAAGGCAAGAGAGAGAGAGAGAGAGAGAGAGAGAGAAAAAAGATGAAAATAGTAAAAGACAATCTTTTTTTAAATTTATGAAACATTTGAAAATTTTGCACAATTTTATTTATATTTTTTTTTCTTGGTAAGTTTTTTTATTAATATAATTTTACTTGGGGAAGAAAAAGAAGGAAAAAGAATAAGGAATAAAAGACTGTTTTGGCAAATATTGTTTATTTGCGATAATTAATTTATCGTTGATTAATTGGTGCAATAATTTTAATATTTTTCATGTCTTCCTTTTTTTTTTTTTTTTTTCTTTAGAAGAATTAAAATAGGCAATTGGGAAAAATGAATATGAACTATATTATTAGATTAATGATATTATTATTGCTTGCTACGATGTGTCACCTGTTTACATTGGAATCAAATGATCAATTGAATAATTTTCACCCTTTTACAAAATTTATCACGAAATGGAACAGAGGATTACTGTAATTTGTATGAGGAATAAACAAATATTTCAAGATGTCATTCAAAATGTCAAGATATGGTTGATTAGTTCATTTACTGATTATTTATTATTATTAATTATCTCATCTGTTAATTATATGCTAGTCTTATCATTTCATTTGCTGAATTTCACTTCTTGATTTAAAATTAAATTGAAAAAAAATGAGAATAATTTTAATTAAGTATGGTAAATGTGCAGTTATTATATATGTACAAAAAGTATTAAAATTTTACAGATTGAAAATGAAACAATTGCTATCGTCAAACATACAATTATTATTTGTATTCATTTCGGCTAACTGATTAACAACATTCTTAATAATTTTAAAAGATTTTTAACTTAAGGTGACATATCTTAATAAGTACCAGAAAAATTACTTATGAGGCCATCCTGTCATCTGTGGTCATCAATATCAATTATAATTTCTTAATTATTTTCCTTTCATCTATGCCATCATTATTATTTAAAATTTAAATAACTTTGCTAAAACGAAAGGTCATCTTAGCTTCCTTAATATTTTAATAGAGGATAAATTAGGTATTTAATTTATTTTTGTCATATTTATTGCAAATGTCAGTTCCGTCGGTTAAATATTAAAATTTGAAGTCGAAAATTTTAAATATATGTAATATTTTATTAACCCATTAACCGATTGATTGGTTGCTATGTAAAATATATTAATGAATATTTTTTGTTATTAGATCCTTTTTTGAATCAGATTTATCTATCACAAAATTTGATGAGATATTTACATTTGATCGAAAAATTTAATGTCAAATTGTTAAGTGTATTATGTATCACTTTCACTTTGTGGTCATTACGAGACAGAAATGTTATACAAGTAATACACATATACACCCAGTAGTAGTTATAAAAGATTGTGTGTAATGTATATTTGGCTTGAATGTAATACTGGCACTTGAAATGACTCCTAAACAGATACTTGAACTTGGCCTAAATTGTCGTCAAATTTATGAATAAATTAAAATCGTGACAAAATAAAAATTATTCAATTTCGCTAATCAAATATTGATTAAAACTTAATTATTAAAGCTTATTTTACTATTTATGTTGCCAATTGCCACACCGCAAATGACCAGTACTTATGCAACGCTTATAAATTAATCAATTAAGTTCAAATTATCTAATTTTAACTTTAATGATTCGATTTTTTTTTTAAATTTTAACATTTTATTAAAATGATTTTTTGATATTGCTATAATTTATTTTATAGTTTAATATACAAAATCCTAACAAATTATTGAATTTTCGTATTGAAAGTTTGATATTTAAATTTGAAATAAAAATTAATTTGAATTGTAAGAATGAATTAAAAACGTGCATAAATTAAAAATTTAATCAATTCCGCTAGTCAAATATTGATTAAAACTTAATTTTTAAAGTTTATTTAGTTATTTATGCTGATCAAGTGACCAACCGTAAATGACCAGTACCTATGCAATGCATATCTAACTTTTTTTAATGAATTGATATTTTTCAATATTATAACATTTAATTAAATTAAATTTTGACAATTCCGGGATTTTTTTCATAGTTTAATATACAAAAACTTTTAAAAATTATACAATTTTCATAAAATTTGATATTTAATTTTATCACTTAGCTTCCAAGGATTCATATTCGCTTATTTTTTCTCCTACTGGCTTTTTCTATCTTGCACTAGCCCATTCCAGAATTATCGTTTATAAATTTTGCCTGTCTTTGTGATCTTATTGTAGTAACTTTTTCTGCGCTTTACACTATTCTGTGCTGGTGTCGAGCGGATTTTTACATTTCCTAATATTAGAAATTTCAATGTAAATGCGCTTACTATTTCGTTCTTTTTTTCTTGTTCTCCAGCAAAACCTATTTCAGCATATTGTTATGACAAATTAATTGAATCATCCTGTATTTTTGTATTCTCCTGTGCTAGAATAATCACTGTCAAGTGAACTACTATCTGTTCTATAATGAAAGAATTCCTCATAAAAATGTTCACCATTTTGTTCCTTTTAATTTCTTTTTTTTGCATTCAGATTCACCGGGACATATACATGTGACAGATAAATCGATCGACTTTCTCTAAACTCTTTTATGCTAGAGTAACATTATCTCAAAAACTATCTCTTTTCTTACAAATGTGTTTATTATATGCAAATTGTGTTTCAGCATTCTGGGAAGGCATTTATTTCTTCATAAGTGTGATTCAATTGCAAAGAATGCCTTGCACTCTCCTTTATCATTGGGGCATGCTTTCTTTCAATATTCATACTGCCAGTAGTGCAATATTCAGAGCCTCTTATCAACAAAAATTGTACTATAAGATGAGATTCATGAAGTGATAGATGATAAGTTGTTAATAACAAATTATCATTATGTGTTTTAGTATAAACAAGGAGGGTTATTTCTTTATAGTAGTTTCTTTTATAGTGACGTGAAGCAGTGGAGTTAGAAGGTTTATCGGTGTTCAATTTCACCCAGAGTTCCAACCAATCTAAGCCTCATCCTCTCTTTGTATCATTCATTAAGGTAGTAGTTAATAAAGTTAAGAAAACAGAAGCAGAAAACAAAGGAAAGTGTCAATATATGAGTTTGCCGTTGAGTAAGCTAAGCTTGATGAGATTCCCAGGAGTACTGCTAGTTAGTAGAGACAATACCATCATTTCTTTCGCACATAATATATCCAACAATCCAACTGCACATGCACAGAGATATTAGTGATGAGACAGAATGCAAATTGTATGTGAATCATTAGTACACTGTAGTGCTGACTGACATGTGCGCACATGGCCCATATGAAGAACAGGAAATGGAAAAGCGTTTCAATGAGTTGAGGAAGTACGTCTGGCGTCGTATTGACCCAGCACGTCGTCTTGGGGTCCTGCGTGGTCGTGCGCGTGGCTTTGAACGCCGTACTGGCTATGCGGTCGTGGTTACGATCAATCCAGCCGTTTAGGAGAAGAATTTGGCTTTGAGTTATCAGAAAACTTGTGGTGTTTTAAAAGTGCTGATTTCTTTCTGCGTCACTATTGTACTGTTTGTACACATAATAATAATTGATAGCTATTTCCAATGACGCTCTTCTTTTCACGGTTTTTTATTTGTTTTTTCTTTCCTCGCCTCGTTGATTTTTGCACCGCTTTGTCGGCGATTTATTCTTTTTTCATCCACAACAATTTTTTTTGTTAGACACATGTGTGCACATAACATTAGAGACATGTCCGATGTGTGCTCAAGCTATTTCCTTTAAGGGTTAGACGATTGTACTCTAGAGTCTATAATTCAAAAGGTGGAGAAATTGAAAATGGTGCTAAAATATTTCAATTTTGCAACCACATACCTGAAGTTTATGAAGGGGTATCAGAAACTGAGTGCGCTTTTTTGTTTTTTTCTCAAAAAAATTTTTTTGAGAAACTGAGAGACTCTACCAATTATTATTAGGTTCCTTGTATAACCGTACACTTGATAGCATTCTGTCATTCTGCTCGCGTCCCGCGTTGGGTTAACTGATGAGCGTCTTCTAATCCTGCAATCTTTTCACTTTCACTGATGGAAAGACCAGTAAACTTGACAATAGTATTGGTGTCAACACTATCAGCCAGCCTTTGTCTTTGCCACTTCAATTTTTCCTTGTTCTATACCTTGCAAGTTTCTGTTCAAGGATAGCTTCCTCTCTGTACAGATTCATTATTCTTTTTTCATACGCTGTTAGGTATTTTTCATCCCAGTGAAACTTGTTTAACTCATCATATGCATCATATGCTTAATTTATGATTAATATTTCTCCTGCTATCTTTTTTGAGTTTTTATCTGTTATTTCTTCTGCATACTTAAAGAAAGAAACACCAGCGTTCTAGTATGCTTGTTAATTAGTCTACTTTACCTTTAGGAAATTTAGATAGTTCAATGAACACGAATTGAAAATCTTGTAAATCATGCTCACTAGTTTCATCGTCTCTTATGGTATGGCTAGATATATAATTGACTCACTCATCGGGAAATAAAGTGCAGTTTGATATTGTAATAAAGAAAATCTTTTGTAAATCCACCAGATAGCCTTGAGAAGCTTTGGCAATGTAATATTGAGCACGTTTTTCAAAGTCCTTGTCACGAGTGAGCTCCATTTTAACCACAAACTTATTACCAACCGAATCGTTGAGAGAACATCAACCATGCTTTGTTTCTCAGAAGCAAATTCAGAATTCATAATGACGCTGATGAATTCTATTTTTTGCATAGTATTAACTTCAGTATACCCTAAAACATCGCTCAAAAATGGGTAAGAATATTCTTACTTCTTTCGTGCCAAAGATCTTCTTGAAAGTCAGGTCCAGTTTTGGTAAGGAATTTAGAAAAAGCCATAAGAAATTAATTTAATAGTAATACACTATTTTTTGCAAATATTCAACTATATTTTTTAACTTATAATTTTAAGCTTCCTTATAACATTTGAAGTGTAGATGCAAAATATAATTCATCGAAATTTCGAAAAAAGCATAGATAATTGGCTTGAGACGCATTTAACAGCCTTACATTACCATTTTATAGCTCTATAGATCTTAGAAACTTTTTTACAAAATTGCCCCCCAGTAGATGCCAATTTTCTACTGTCCTCTCTTGCACAATATAAAAACAGCATTTCTTCTGATGCTTTGCTACCTTAATGTATAATATCAAGCTGTGTTACGACTAAAAGCTGTACAACTTGATAAACCTTGCCAATCCTTTATCATGAGATTGAAGTTGTTTATTTATTCTCAATCTGTACAGATTAAGGGTATAACAGGGATGGCTTCGTATTTTTTACCTTTTGCACTATTTACACCTCATGCCTTTATAAATCTTACCTAGATTTCAGATTTTTACCTCTACAAATCGAAACGCAACGGCAATTTACAGGATTAGAGAGTGAACAACTTCTATATGGAGTTCTTTTGCCTTTAATCTGCTGCTAATTTTGGATATCTCATAAACATAGGAATAACGTAGGACATTGTTCTAACCACTTAGCATAACTTTGCCACTGCTTAGCTACGGCGGCTCCTCTTTTTTATCTTCGAGCATTGCACTTGGCATAATGCTGTCCTTAGTAGAAATCAGACTATCATATTAAATCTTCGTGAGCGTATTTCTTTTAAAAGACACGCTATAGACTAGTTCCTTTATACTATGCCTTTCCTCTTTCTCCTGAAGTCAAAATCCATAACTTAACTTTAGAAACTTCAAAATAAGATGCGATCTAAACCAGGCAATTATTTCATTACATAACATTACATATTTCATCACTTATATCTTCAGCTTTAACGATTCTCCTTGTTGACAGAGGCTTGAGTAACATAATCGATTGTGGTGCAGAGCACAACTTCACCGCTAAGCTATTAGTTACTATATTCATAGTTTTAGCCATTTCTCTCAGTGCATTTGTTAGATTGTATTTCATTGGAATTGGCAGTGAGAAAGTTACTGCAAGAATAGATGTGACTTATATAGTAATATTACTGATTTGCAACCAAGTTTCTTTGAGAATACAAGTGTTCAAGATGTCATCTCAGCTCAGCACTATTACTGATATCTCTGTGCTGCTGCTACTGCTACTGTAATCAATAATACCAATGCTACCTACTTATTGTCATGACGTCACTTGGGAAGAAAGTGCACAATTGTGCATGTTTTGCCCAGAATAAGCTAAGTAAGCTTGCATCACTCTTTGACGCCTTATCCTTAACTCCAGCTCTTGCCTCTCTTGCTGCTCTTGCAATTACCGAGCGCTGCGCCTGTTGCAGTGCCATTACCCATCCCTGCCACATGCTCCTCCATCGATGACTCTCCTGCTGCACCCTTGCCGACATCTCCTACCTCTGAAGGGCAACGCTCTACCCAGCTGAATATTGCTTGTGCAAAGCGTGTACAGTCTTCTTTGCAAGCTGTGTTTATTGAATATGGAGAAAATAAGCAATTTTTTGTCTTTTTCTGAATTATTTCAATATTCCAGAAAAGGAGAAAGGAACTTTCTTTGAGGGTTGCTTGAATGATGATTGTGCAGAGGAAGGAAAAAGATGAGTGAATCAAAAGTAATATAATAACTCCAAAATCGATACTTGATACATACGGTGCAGATGTAGTGCGTTATTGGACAACAGACTGAAGGCTTGGAGTTGATACAGTCTACTCTGAAAACATACTCAAAATTGGCAAGTGCCTCGTTACAAAACTTTTCAATGCCAGCAAGTTTGTTTCTAATTCATGGAAAGGTATCCAGCTGAGACAGTGGATCGATAGATACTGTCTAAACTATATAAAGTTATAGCAGCGATAACTTATTACAATAACTTCTAATGTGTTATCATCAGCACCGGCACTGATAAATAATTCTATTATGTTGTTTGAGATTTTCTATAGAAACGCAAGTGCATCGTTTAAGTGCTGATATCCTTTTTATTATTAATGGATTCCTTTCTCTTAGAAGATTAAAAGAGTTTATTCCAATGCATTGAAGAGGCCTAGAGTAGCTTTTAAAATTTCTTTATTGTTGTATTTGATAGCTTGAATTAATAGTGGCTTTTGATTTCCACTAGTTATGTCTCACTGCCCATATTCTTAGAAATATGTTATCTTACAGTGGTTGACTTTTATAAAATCGTCTAGTGTGTACTATTAAGTTTCATAAATTTTAGTCTTGCTTCCATCTTGCATATGGGTATTTTTTTACTCACATTCTTCAAATTTGCAGCCATGTTCAATAAGTTTAGGTAGAATGTTGCAGCAGTTTTGAAATCTGATAATTTATCTAGAACAACAGATAGATTATAGATATAAAAAATACCATTTTAATCATGGGAAATTACAGTTACCATGTATTCCTTGGCACTTTTATAGTTTTCCTTTTCATATAGATCAGACCTAACTTTGCTAAAAAACATATTTTTTTATACATCATGAAATTTCAATATTCCACTTAACACTAGATCAGGATTGTACTGTGATTTTTTGTTAGAAAGTTTTCTAATATATAAGAGTTACCAGAATATTCTTCTAAAAGTTTTATTAGTTTTAAACCTAAGCTCTTTTATATTCTTTGTTAGCATAATAATTATCTCCTAGCTCAATTAAAGCATTTTTATGATAAGCAATCTTGCAGCCACTTGATTAAAAAGAAAAATGGCTGTCTCACTATCTTCCGTCTCAAAGGAATCTTTACCTTTTCTAAGATAGAGTGCATACTAAAGCTCTGTAAAATTTTAGTATTGAATTTGTCACTTTTTTTTTCAATAACGTCAAAGCCCTTACATTTTTGTCGGCTTTTATATACTTAGCAACGCTATTAAAGGCTTTTGTATCTCAAAATTTTCGTTAGCATAGACAACAGAAATTCTAATAAAATCACGTGCAAATTAATATACAGCAAGTATAGATCCAAGTATTACACCGTTGAGGTTACATATTGGTATCATTCCAGCACGTAACCTGAGCTATACGTAACACAATATAAATTTATAAATGCTAGTCCACCCATCTCATATAATAATAAAGATCTTAGGAAGGAAAAGATGAGACCACTGGTAAATCGCACTTTACAAAATTTATTTGTGTTACGTATAGCTCAGCTTATCGTGTGGAATGATACAATATGTAAGATAACTGTAATAACTTTGACATTATACACTTGCTAATATTAATTTGCACCGTGATTTTATTATATTCTTCTATTTTCTATTGGTATACCCCATTTGCATCTTGCAACCCGCCAATTAATTGTTGGAATATAAAAACGACCTTTAAATGGCACACTTCCTTTCACTTATTGAAAAAAAAGTGAGTTTTCAATACTTAAAATTTTACAGAGCTTAGTATGCACTTATCTTAGACACTAAAGATTCCTTTAGCGAAATAGTGATACTCACATTTTTCTTTAATCAGTGGTGCAAATTGCTATCATAAAATGCTTGAATTGAGCTGGACATAATTAGCTTATTAACAATGAATTAGGCTTAGGTTTAAAATGTAATTAAACTTTTGAAGAAATTCTGTAATCTTAATCTATAGAAAGTTTCTAACAAAAAATTCTCATAAATCCTGATCTAGTGTTAAGTCCCGTATTGTAACCAACTTCTCTTTTGTCATACCTCGGGGAGCTTTTATACTTTTTCTGATTTTTTTAACCATCAATAAACCTATAAAAGTGTTAGGAATCTGACTAACTGCATTTCCCATGAGTAAAAAGATTTTTCAATAATGGAATTGCTTCTGCAATTGTTTTCTCAGGGAACAACACAGTCTGAAGTAAAAAGGAGTCAAATTCTTACCTAAACCATTGACTTTTTTGCTGCTTTCTTTTTGTACTAATGTGGGAAACAGTGCTATGCAAGGTGGAAGCAAGACTAAGCATTTATGGTACTTAGTGGCTACGGCTCTGCCACCTCTTTTAAAAAGTCTCCCTACTTATGATAACATAATTTCAAGAATACAGCAGCCAGAAAACTAGTGAAATCCGAAAAGCACACTATGGTAATCAAGCTATCAAATCACATTAAGACTTTAAAACTCTCTAGTTTCTCTTCAATGATGAGATAAACTCTTTTATCTTCTAAGAGAAAGGAATCAAGTAATAAAAAAAGGATATCAGACATCTTAAATGTGCACTTAGTTTCTATAGACAAATCTCACAATTTAAAGAAATTGGTTTATCAGTGTCGGTCGCTGGTGATAAACACATTATAATTTATTATAATAAGTTATTCGCAGCTTAACTTCTATATAGTTTAGAAGTATCTATCGATTCCATGTCTCAGCTGTAAAACCTATTCCATGATTAGAAACAAACTTGCTTCATTTAAAAGTTTGGTAACGATAGACATCCAATTTTCAGTAGTTTTCAGAGTAGACTTATGCTCCAATTCTTTCATCTGTTGTCCAATAACCACAACATTAGCACCGTATGTATAATTATGCTTTTGGAGTTAAAATCATTACTTTTGATTCACTCACTTTTTCGTTAACTCAGCACAATCATCATTAAGCAACCCCAAAGAAAGTCCTTTCTCCTTTTCTGAAATTGAAATATCAGAAAAAGACAAAAATTGCTTCATTTTCTCCATATTCATAACACAGCTTGCAAAGAAACTGTACAAGCTTTGCACAAGAATATTCAGCTGGTTAGAGCGTTGCCCTTCAGAGGTAGGAGATGTCGGCAAGGGTGCAGCAGGAGAGTCATCGATGGAGGAGCATATGGCAGGAATGGGTAATGCACTGCAACAGGCGCAGCAGCGCTCGGTAATTGCAAGAGCAGCAAGAGAGGCAAGAGCTGAGTTAAGGATAAGGCGTCAAGAGTGATGCAAGCTTACTTAGCTTATTCTGGGCAAAACATGCACAATTGTGCACTTTCTTCCCAAGTGACGTCATGACAATAAGTAGGTTAGCATTGGTTTATTGATTACAGTAGCAGTAGCAGCAGCAAGAATATCAGTAATAGTGCTGCTGAGCTGAGCTAGCTGAGATGACATTTGAACACTGTATTCTCAAAGAAACTTGGTTGCAAATCAGTAATATTACTATAAGTCACATCTATTCTTGCAGTAACTTCTCACTGCCAATTCCAATGAAATACAATCTAACAAATGCACTGAGAAAATGGCTAAAACTATGAATATAGTAACTAATAGCTTAGCGGTGAAGTTGTGCTCTGCACCACAATCGATTATGTTACTCAAGCCTCTGTCAACAAGGAGAATCTTAAAGCTGAAGATATAAGTGATGAAATATGTAGTTATGTAATGAAATAATTGCCTGGTATTAGATCGCATCTTATTTGAAGTTTCTAAAGTTAAGTTATGGATTTTGATTCAGGAGAAAGAGGAAAGGCATAGTATAAAGGAACTAGTCTATAGCGTGTCTTTTAAAAGAAATACGCTCACGAAGATTTATATGATAGTCTGATTTCTACTAAGGACAGCATTATGCCAATGCAATGCTCGAAGATAAAAAAGAGAGCCGCCGTAGCTAAGCAGTGGCAAAGTTATGCTAAGTGGTTAGAACAATGTCTACGTTACTCCTATGTTTATGAGATATCCAAATTAGCAGCAGATAAAGGCAAAAGAACTCCATATAAGTTGTTCACTCTCTAATCCTGTAAATTGCCGTTGCGTTTCGATTTGTAGAGGTAAAAATCTGAAATCTAGGTAAGATATAAAGGCATGAGTGTAAATAGTGCAAAAGGTAAAAAATACGAAGCCATCCCTGTTATACCCTTAATCTGTACAGATTGAGAATAAATAAACAACTTCAATCTCATGATAAAGGATTGGCAAGGTTTATCAAGTTGTACAGCTTTTAGTCGTAACACAGCTTGATATTATACATTAAGGTAGCAAAGCATCAGAAGAAATGCTGTTTTATATTGTGCAAGAGAGGACAGTAGAAAATTGGCATCTACTGGGGGCAATTTTGTAAAAAGTTTCTAAGATCTATAGAGCTATAAATGGTAATGTAGGCTGTTAAATGCGTCTCAAGCCAATTATCTATGCTTTTTTCGAAATTTCGATGAATTATATTTTGCATCTACACTTCAAATGTTATAAGGAAGCTTAAAATTATAAGTTAAAAATATAGTTGAATATTTGCAAAAATAGTGTATTACTATTAAATTTCTTATGGCTTTTTCTAAATTCCTTACCAAACTGGACCTGACTTTCAAGAAGATCTTTGGCACGAAAGAAGTAAGAATATTCTTACCCATTTTTGAGCGATGTTTTAGGGTATACTGAAGTTAATACTATGCAAAAATAGAATTCATCAGCGTCATTATGAATTCTGAATTTGCTTCTGAGAAACAAAGCATGGTTGATGTTCTCAACGATTCGGTTGGTAATAAGTTTGTGGTTAAAATGGAGCTCACTCGTGACAAGGACTTTGAAAAACGTGCTCAATATTACATTGCCAAAGCTTCTCAAGGCTATCTGGTGGATTTACAAAAGATTTTCTTTATTACAATATCAAACTGCACTTTATTTCCCGATGAGTGAGTCAATTATATATCTAGCCATACCATAAGAGACGATGAAACTAGTGAGCATGATTTACAAGATTTTCAATTCGTGTTCATTGAACTATCTAAATTTCCTAAAGGTAAAGTAGACTAATTAACAAGCATACTAGAACGCTGGTGTTTCTTTCTTTAAGTATGCAGAAGAAATAACAGATAAAAACTCAAAAAAGATAGCAGGAGAAATATTAATCATAAATTAAGCATATGATGCATATGATGAGTAAACAAGTTTCACTGGGATGAAAAATACCTAACAGCGTATGAAAAAGAATAATGAATCTGTACAGAGAGGAAGCTATCCTTGAACAGAAACTTGCAAGGTATAGAACAAGGAAAAATTGAAGTGGCAAAGACAAAGCTGGCTGATAGTGTTGACACAATACTATTGTCAAGTTTACTGGTCTTTCCATCAGTGAAAGTGAAAAGATTGCAGGATTAGAAGACGCTCATCAGTTAACCCAACGCGGGACGCGAGCAGAATGACAGAATGCTATCAAGTGTACGGTTATACAAGGAACCTAATAATAATTGGTAGAGTCTCAGTTTCTCAAAAAATTTTTTTGAGAAAAAAACAAAGCGCACTCAGTTTCTGATACCCCGTCATAAACTTCAGGTATGTGGTTGCAAAATTGAAATATTTTAGCACCATTTTCAATTTCTCCACCTTTTGAATATAGACTCTAGAGTACAATCGTCTAACCCTTAAAGGAATAGCTTGAGCACACATCGGACATGTCTCTAATGTTATGTGCACACATGTGTCTAACAAAAAAATTGTTGTGGATGAAAAAGAATAAATCGCCGACAAAGCGGTGCAAAAATCAACGAGGCGAAGAAAGAAAAAAAATAAAACCGTGAAAAGAAGAGCGTCATTGGAAATAGCTATCAATTATTTATGTGTACAAACAGTACAATAGTGACGCAGAAAGAAATCAGCACTTTTAAAACACCACAAGTTTCTGATAACTCAAAGCCAAATTCTTCTCCTAAACGGCTGGATTGATCGTAACCACGACCGCATAGCCAGTACGGCGTTCAAAGCACGCGCACGACCAGCAGGACCCCAAGACGACGTGCTGGGTCAATACGACGCCAGACGTACTTCCTCAACTCATTGAAACGCTTTTCCATTTCCTGTTCTTCATATGGCCATGTGCGCACATGTCAGTCAGCACTACAGTGTACTAATGATTCACATACAATTTGCATTCTGTCTCATCACTAATATCTCTGTGCATGTGCAGTTGGATTGTTGGATATTTATGTGCGAAAGAAATGATGGTATTGTCTCTACTAACTAGCAGTGCTCCTGGGGAATCTCATCAAGCTTAGCTTACTCAACGGCAAACTCATATATTGACACTTTCCTTTGTTTTCTGCTTCTGTTTTCTTAACTATAACTACTACCTTAATGAATGATACAAAGAGAGGATGAGGCTTAGATTGGTTGGAACTCTGGGTGAAATTGAACACCGATAAACCTTCTAACTCCACTGCTTCACGTCACTATAAAAGAAACTACTATAAAGAAATAACCTCCTTGTTTATACTAAAAACATAATGATAATAATTGTTATTAACAACTTATCATCTATCACTTCATGAATCTCATCTTATAGTACAATTTTTGTTGATAAGAGGCTCTGAATATTGCACTACTGGCAGTATGAATATTGAAAGAAAGCATGCCCAATGATAAAGGAGAGTGCAAGGCATTCTTTGCAATTGAATCACACTTATGAAGAAATAAATGCTTCCCAGAATGCTGAAACACAATTGCATATAATAAACACATTTGTAAGAAAAGAGATAGTTTTTGAGATAATGTTACTCTAGCATAAAAGAGTTAGAGAAAGTCGATCGATTTATCTGTCACATGTATATGTCCCGGTGAATCTGAATGCAAAAAAAAGAAATTAAAAGGAACAAAATGGTGAACATTTTATGAGGAATTTTCATTATAGAACAGATAGTAGTTCATTGACAGTGATTATTCTAGCACAGGAGAATACAAAAATACAGGATTAATTATCATTAACAATATGCTGAAATAGTTTTGCTGGAGAACAAGAAAAAAAGAACGAAATAGTAAGCGCATTTACATTGAAATTTTAATATTAGGAATGTAAAAATCCGCTCGACACCAGCACAGAATAGTGTAAAGCGCAGAAAAAGTTACTACAATAAGATCACAAAGACAGGCAAATTTATAAACGATAATTCTGGAATGGGCTAGTGCAAGATAGAAAAAGCCAGTAGGAGAAAAAATAAGCGAATATGAATCCTTGGAAGCTACACAGTGATAAATTTAAATATCAAATTTTATGAAAATTGTATATTTTTAAAAGTTTTTGTATATTAACTATGAAAAAATCCCGGAATTGTCAAAATTTAATTTAATTAAATGTTATTATTGAAAAATATCAATTCATTAAAAGTTAGATATGCATTGCATAGGTACTGGTCATTTACGGTTGGTCACTTGATCAGCATAAATAACTAAATAAACTTTAAAATTAAGTTTTAATCAATATTTGACTAGCGAATTGATTAAATTTTTAATTTATCACGTTTTTAATTCATTCTTACAATTCAAATTAATTTTTTTCAAATTTAAATATCAAACTTTCAATACGAAAATTCAATAATTTGTTAGGATTTTGTATATTAAACTATAAAATAAATTATAGCAATATCAAAAAATCATTTTAATAAAATGTTAAAATTTAAAAAAAAAATCGAATCATTAAAAAAATTAGATAATTTGAACTTAATTGATTAATTTATAAGCGTTGCATAAGTACTGGTCATTTGCGGTGTGGCAATTGGAACATAAATAGTAAAATAAGCTTTAATAATTAAGTTTTAATCAATATTTGATTAGCGAAATTGAATAATTTTTATTTTGTCACGATTTTAATTTATTCATAAATTTGACGACAATTTAGGCCAAGTTCAAGTATCTGTTTAGGAGTCATTTCAAGTGCCAGTATTACATTCAAGCCAAATATACATTACACAATCTTTTTAACTACTACTGGTGTATATGTGTATTACTTGTATAACATTTCTGTCTCGTAATGACCACAAAGTGAAAGTGATACATAATACACTTAACAATTTGACATTAAATTTTTCGATCAAATGTAAATATCTCATCAAATTTTGTGATAGATAAATCTGATTCAAAAAAGGATCTAATAACAAAAAAAATATTCATTAATATATTTTACATAGCAACCAATCAATCGGTTAATGGGTTAATAAAATATTACATATATTTAAAATTTTCGACTTCAAATTTTAATATTTAACCGACGGAACTGACATTTGCAATAAATATGACAAAAATAAATTAAATACCTAATTTATCCTCTATTAAAATATTAAGGAAGCTAAGATGAACCTTTTAAATAATAATGATGGCATAGATGAAAGGAAATAATTAAGAAATTATAATTGATATTGATGACCACAGATGACAGGATGGCCTCATAAGTAATTTTCTGGTACTTATTAAGATATGTCACCTTAAGTTAAAAATCTTTTAAAATTATTAAGAATGTTGTTAATCAGTTAGCCGAAATGAATACAAATAATAATTGTATTTTGACGATAGCAATTGTTTCATTTTCAATCTGTAAAATTTTAATACTTTTTGTACATATATAATAACTGCACATTTACCATACTTAATTAAAATTATTCTCATTTTTTTTCAATTTAATTTAAATCAAGAAGTGAAATTCAGCAAATGAAATGATAAGACTAGCATATAATTAACAGATGAGATAATTAATAATAATAAATAATCAGTAAATGAACTAATCAACCATATCTTGACATTTTGAATGACATCTTGAAATATTTGTTTATTCCTCATACAAATTACAGTAATCCTCTGTTCCATTTCGTGATAAATTTTGTAAAAGGGTGAAATTATTCAATTGATCATTTGATTCCCAATGTAAACAGGTGACACATCGTAGCAAGCAATAATAATATCATTAATCTAATAATAGTTCATATTCATTTCTCCCAATTGCCTATTTTAATTCTTCTAACTAAAAAAAAAAAAAAAAAAAAAAAAACATGAAAAATATTAAAATTATTGCACTAATTAATCAACGATAAATTAATTATCGCAAATAAACAATTTTGCAAAAACAGTCTTTTATTCCTTATTTTTTTTCTTCTTTTTCTTCCCCAAGTAAAAATATTAATAAAAAAACTTACCAAGAAAAAAAATATAAATAAAATTGTGCAAATTTTCAAATGTTTCATAAATTTAAAAAAGATTGTCTTTTACTATTTTCATCTTTTTTCCTCTCTCTCTCTCTCTCTCTCTCTTGCCTTGCTTTATACACTGTTTGAAATAAAGGAAAATACCAAAAGGAAAAAGCATAAAGTATTTAAATAAATGGAAAAGAAATTCAGCAAATAATATAAATATACAATGAACCAGTCTTTAAAATGTTTAATGTTAGCAATCAATTATTTACCTATCTGCAGTGCATTATAAAAATAATTGAAATTTCAGTTAAAATCGAATTGAAAATGAGGAAGAAAAAGTAGTTGAAAAAGTTTGTTAGAATTTAAAAGAAAAAGCAAGAGAAAAATATTTGCTATAATTTAAAAAAAGAAAAAAAAATAATGTATTATCTGTTATTACAAGTAAGTTACTGAAAGATCTGTCTGTTCAATTTTAGATTACATAATTTACAATCGGTAATAATTTCCCAATTTTAATCTCTGCATTTCGGTATATCAAAATGTTATCAATAATGGAAAGCTTTTTGCTTACTTATCCGAATTTATTTTCTACTATTACTCTTTTTTAGGATATAAAAAAATAAAGAAGAAATTTCAGTTGATAAAAAATTTCTATACGAAATATGAATAATTTAGATCCATTAATTCTAAAAAAGTCAGCACATTTTTCTCACTTTGTTTATTATTTTAAATTTCTTTCTTTCCTTCCTTCTTTTTTGATTGCTCTTATAATAAATTTGATTTTTGAAATACTTGAAAAGCATCAGCGAAATTTAACAAATATTCTGCATTTATTGAATTAATCTTAACTGAATTACAACAATATTCCATAGCTATTTTAAATTATTTGAAATTCATTCATGCATACGCATGAAAAAAGAAATTGTATGAATCAATTTTGCTTATGAAAAATACTTTTAATTTCTTTTATTTTTTCCAAAGTATGATTTCGTTCCTGTTAAATGTTAAATCGAAATTATTAATTATATGCTAAAGTGAGTATTTTATTTTGCTCTGAAATTATTTCAATAATGATCAAGAAAAAAGTTAGATTTTTTATAGATCTAAAATAAATTGTCTCTTTTTCCACTTTGAAATGAAATGGATTCATAAGTAATTTAAAGCAATAATAAGAATCGATGAAGTTTTATAATAATAAATAAATGATAAACAAACGTTTTGAGAGCATCTTTTTTAAACGAAGCAGAAAAAAAATATTGAATTTGCTTTCTAATAATAGCCACAGAAATCTTATTTCTGAGATAAACTATAGTTTTAGAGAAGTTGCATTTTACAAAAGAATCATTCACCAATTAACATAAATTTAACAATAGAAAATAAAAAAAACTTTAAAACAATTAAATGATTTTGCTTTTCAATCATAGAATCGCAACAACATATGGGCAAAAGTAATTTTAATATAAATATTTTTTTGATGAAAAAAGAACATTACTATATATTTTTATATTTTATTTTAATTCTTATTTTTAATGTTTTTTGCCAGTTTTTTATGCTAAAAAATTAAAATAATTTTAACTTTTTAATTGTTTGAGTATAACTGAGTCTGAGTATAACTGAATTATAATCTGAGTAGAACTGAATTATAATCTAAGTAAAACTGAATTATAATCTGGGTATAACTGAATTGTAATCTGTATATAATCTGAGTATAACTGAATTTCGGGGGTTTGCAATCTTCTTCATGTATTCTGTTAGGGATATTTGACAATTAAGGCAAAAAAGAAACTTTATAAAATTCACTTTAAAGTTTTCTTTCAATGTACAAATTTAATGAAATTGCTTTAGGCAATTTTAATTTATTTTTGATATTGAAATTAATTTTAATTGCAGATTTAAATATGGATCACTAGGGAAGTTCGGGAGTTTGCAATCTTTATCATATATTATTGGGGATATTTGACAATTTAGGCAAAAAAAAAGTTTATAAAATTCACTTTTAAAGTTTTCTTTCAGGTACAAATTTAATGAAATTGCTTTAGGCTGATTTTAATTTATTTTTGATATTGAAATTAATTTTAATTGCAGATTTAAATTCGGCAGTTTGCAAGAGCTTTTGTTAATTTAATACAGAAAAAATTTTTAAATCTGCTAAATTCTGTTTCAGTTAAGTGCCAACAGTGTTATAAAAATTTGATTTCATAAAATATATTTTGGACTTAATTGATCATTTTATTTACATTGCTCTTGATCTGCAACATTCTGTTTGGGATATTTGACATGTAATTGCAGAAAAGAAAATTTATAGAATTCTCTGAAGTATCTTTCAATGTACAAATTTAATAAAATTGCAATTAGTGATGATTTTAATTTATTTTTGGTATTGAAATTAATTTTAATTGAGATTGAAATATGGATCATTAAGAATGTTCGACAGTTTCCAAGAGTTTTTGCATATTTAATATTAAAATGTTTTAATTTTATTTAATTCTGTTTCAAATAGAATCTGCCAATGCTGAAAAATATAATTCATTTAAAAATAAACATTTATTGAACTTAATTGATTTCTTTTATTTGCATTAAACTTGATCTGCTGACATTTTATTTACTATTTTGACATTTTATGCAAAAGGAATGTATTAAAAATCAACTTTAAAGCAAACTTTCAATGCACAAAAATCAATAATTGCAACTATACATGATTTCAATTATTTTTTAAATATAAAATTAAATTTAGTTACAATTCTAGACATGGTTATTTAAGAAATTTCGACATTTTTAGAAGTTTTTTTAATAAATTAGTATTAAAATTTTTAGTTTTTCTTAATTCTGTTTCAATTAGATGCCAAAGATATTAGAGAAAATATTATTCATTAAAAATAAATATATTTTGAACTTAATTAATTATTTTTGTTTGCATTCCCTTGATCTTCACATATTCTGTTAGGGATATTTGAAATTTATGGAGAAAAGAAACTTTATAGAATTTAATGATTTTAATTTTTTTTTGACTTTGAAAATAATTGCAGATTTAAATATGGATCATAGAAAAGTTCACTTTTGAACTTTATTGGTTTATTATTTGCATTCCTGATCTTCATATATTCTGTTGGGAATTTGATCATTTATGCAAATAAGAATTTATAAATTCATTTTACTTTAAGATTTCTTTTAATGTACAAATTTAATAAATTTGCAATTAGTGATGATTTTTTAATTTTTTGGTATTGAAATTATTTTAATTGCAGATTAAATATGGATTATTTGGAAAGTTCGGGAATTTCCGAGAGTTTTTTTAACTTAATGCTTAATTTTAATTACTCATTTAATATGGGTCATTAAGAAAGTTCGACAGTTTCCAAGAGTTCGTATTGATCAGTATATATTCTGGTGGAGATATTTGAGAATTTAAGCAAAAAGAAAGTTATAAAATGCACTTTAGAGTATATTTCAATGTTGAAGTAAAAAAAAATTTGCAATTATTAGTGATTAAAAAATTTTTTTTGGCATTAAAAATAATTTTTAATTACAAATTTAAAAATGGATTATTAGGAAAGTTCAAGATTTCAAGATTTTGTTGATTTAATGTTGAAACATTTTTAAAAATGCTCGATTCTATTTTAATTAAATGCCAAAAAAGTCAGAAGAAATGTAATTAATTTAAAAATAAATATATTTTGAACTTAATTGACTATTTATTTTCATTCTCCTGATCTTCATATATAGTAAGGGTGAATTATTAATAGCTCAGTTATTAGCTAAATGTTGTGATGTTTATAAGTGTGCAATTATATCAGTCACTATGAAATAATATTAGCATTGGGATTTATCGAACTAGCCAAGACTTTTTCATTAGCTAACTGAATGCTTTAATTATTTAATTCTAACTTTCTTGAGTGAATGAATTGCTCTTACTTATCACTGTCTGTTAAGTATATATTCTTACATTTAACTTCTTTATTAGTCATTCTAGTTATTCAAATGTATTTTTTTAATGATGAAGACCGATATGTGTGCCCGCTCGCTCGTTAAACCTTCTGCTCATGGCGCCTGTACGGTACGGTCTCTTCAGACGTGTGTATCCACTCGCTCGCTCGTTAACTCTTTTCCTCATTTCCGCCTAACATCACTGAGGGCGAGCACAGTGACTACGGTACGGTCGCTTAAGATGTATGTGCCCACCTTCCACGTATGCCCACCCACCCTTTCCCTCATTTCTGCCCTAACCTCATCACTGAAGGCGAACACAATGTCTGCCTACCCGTTCGCTCCTCAGACGCACACACCCCAACACTGAGCCCCTAATTCACCCAGTCGATTATCACTGTACTTCCCAGGCCTATACAGCCTTTTTCTAAAAAACAAAGGACTTCCTTTGTCCTGTGCGCACATATATAGCCACATCCTCGTCATCAAGTCATTCGTGAGCAATCGGAACTGTCGAGCGGTCGGCGTTTGTTTACTACTTTCCATAATTTTTTTCAAATTGCGTTCTAGGGGATTTTTCTTTTTTAAGTTATACTTTTTCTTTTGGTTAAGTTTGTTATATTTAAGTCACTTTTAAATTACTTTTGTTAATTATAGAAGCGTAAGGAAAACATCGAAGTTGCATTTTGTTGAGAAATGCATGAATGTAGATGTGCTAAAATTTGAATTTCGTTATATCTTAGATTGGCTTCACTTTTTTTCTAATTTTTCATTAGCTAATTGAATGTTTCTGGGACGGTTTTTGGCCAATTTCTATTTTGTTGTATTGCTGCAGCTTATCGTTGTCGTGAAGAAAATCATTTATTGAAGAATTTCGTTGGCGATAACTTAATAACTTATTTAGTGCTGTTGGCACACTC